>SEYY01019085.1:5000-25000 GCA_009176605.1 Armadillidium nasatum | reverse complement strand
AAAAAATTTGAATTGGCATATCGATGTTTCGATATATCGATATTTTCTAAAAATCGAAACTCAGAAACAATCTACACCTTTACCTAATAATATATATATAATATATATATAATATATATATATATATATATATATATATATAATATATATAATATATATATATATATATATATATAATATATATATATATATATAATAGTTTGAATCAGTTTTTAATTTTAATTGAAGAAAAAATAAAATGGAATATACGCCTACATGCTAAATAGAATCATCATTGTTATGCTCTCAACTATGCTTATTCAGAGAGGAAACTCTCCCGTAAAAACTGTAATCATTCCAAGGAAAATCAAAGTAGTACGACCCCAAGTCCGACTAGTTTGCTGAACATTTCCTCGCAGTACGGTAGGGTCTTGCACATCTGAAGAGATTGAACATAATAGGGAGATAAGGTGATAGGAGGAACCTAAGGGTTGAAAGAGATTAGAAGTTGGAAAATGTATAGAATGTTGGGTTCATCTCAAAAAGGCGATCAGGGATACGGATATAGAGCTGCACCACCTGTTCAAGTTATAAAAGGCAAGTTCACTGGTTGGATCTTCAGATCTAGAAAAAAACATTAGCTGTGGGGGAACATTGAAATTATCCTAAATGAAGATTTCAGATTATTTATTTCCGAGTTTGGATGGATAGTCGAAGAATTTAGAATAACCAGTGGACTTGGATAAATAAGTAGAGCAAATGAATTTAGGCAAGAGAACCTAAGTCACAAATTGGAAAATTCGTAAGACTAAATTTGAAAAGCGAGAATGAGCGTCGTTGCTCACATGTGTACAAACATCCGCCTTGGAATAAAAAATAGGGATAGATGCAGTAACATTGAACAGAATAAAGTTAGTGAAAATTGTACAACAAATGAGAAAATAGTAATAAAAACGGTTTAAAAAATAGCGAAAAAGACTACACCAGAGGAAGCTTACGGTGAAATCTTGATTACACCAACTCCATCACCGGATGCTGCCAACTCCTAAAAGATGGATGAGGGTAAAAGGGGAATGAATCAAGGCCATCGTTTCCTCCCAGACATATGAGGAAGGTTTCGCTATTTTTTGTTATTTGGGGATGTGTGAAGGTGTTTGTAACTGTTGTAATGTTAATAAAGAGAAGGGATATTGAAATGCCCACTGAAACTTTCGTTCATAAAGTACTCCAGTTCATAGTCGAGAAAACGCTTGAGAGTTCTGTGAAGGTGAGGAGCGAAATTGGCGAATCAGTGGGTTAATGCATTACAGGTGAATGTTCCATCTCCCAAACACACCGTAGGATATGCACAATGAGGGGGCTTGCATCGCTTTTAAATGTATATAATATTATATAATATATATATATATATATATATATATATATATATATATATATATATAATATATATATATATATATATATATATATATATATATATATATATATATATATATATATATATATATAAACAATAAATTTACTTGCATATTATATATTAATCTTATCTCTCTTTATCTTTAAGAGTGATATGGATTTAGTTTTAATTTTTATTAGATAGTTTAATTCACGTTTGTTATTACGGTATGCACAAAAATACTTGCAATTAACGAACAGTTATAAATAGAAATTATTTTATTACTTTTAGTTTTAACAGAAGTGAATTTACCTTTCTCAAGTGAGTGTTGATGAGTGTACCTTGAATAATTACTCTAAGAGGGAAGGTTAATTTATATACTAGGGATAATAGCACAGATTTGTTAGATTTTATTTTGCAGACGTTTATAGTTATGGTATATTACAGTATATTACGTGCTTTATAAATTTGTTTAAAAAAATATTAAACTAAAACTGGAAGGAGTGTGTGTATATATATATATATATATATATATATATATATATATATATATATATATATATATATATATATATATATATATATATATATATATATATATATATATATATATATAATATATAAATCAATTTTCCTTTACATCCAATGCTTATAAACTCACTAAAGATTTTTTTTTAAACTCTTAAAAAAAATGAGTTTTTAAACTGAGTTTTTTAAAAATATACAGAAAGATGGGATACTCTTTGTGCCTTAATTCTTTTTCTTACATTATCATAATTCAAAATTTTTTTTATTATAACTTTGCATAAATTTGAGGTTTTCTATCATGCTAAACACTCCCCAATTTATTTTCATAAATTTTTATCGATTGTTAATCTACATGCTTTTGTGGATCCACTTATTCACCTAATTTGCATTATTAGATCGTGATATATATATATATATATATATATATATATATATATATATATATATATATATATATATATATATATATATATATATATATATATATATATAATATTAATAAATTGGTACCAAATAACTGAGATTATGTATGAGAATTTTGAAACCTATATGTAAATTGGGGTATATATATATATATATATATATATATATATATATATATATATATATATATATATATATATTATATATATATATATATATATATATATATATATATATATATATATATATATATATATTTTATTAAAACATTGTATGGAGAATGTTAATTATAGATATTAGAATACTCTTAAATGGGAAGCGAAAATTTTTTATATTAGAAATGAAAGAAACTTATTTAGAGTGTTTATAATCTTTAAATTGGCCACTGATAAGCATTGCATGAATGATTGGCGAAAGGAAAAATGATTGTAATGTGGGAAAATGATGAAATTGAAGAATTATGAGATCATTTTTTTTTTATATAAATGTTAAAAGAATAAAATTCAATGGAAGACTTAAGAGTATGAATTTTGAATGGGAGAGAAGGAATTAGAATAAAAATAGCTGACTAACTGAATTGTAGGTTTGAGTGATGGTAGATCCTGTGGATGATGGATGAATGGTTAAAAAGTTGAGTTCTAGATATTTAATACTAAATTCTGCATTGCATTAGTGTAATTTTTGCATTAGTTTGATCAAATTAGTTTATTATTATTATTATTATTACTACTACTATTATTATTATTATTATTATTATTATTATTATTATTATTATTATTCTACCTTCAGCATATTAATATGCAAGAGATTATTTCAGTAATTTAATTTGACATTTTTAAAAAAAATTTTAAATAGCAAATATTCTTTAAGTTTGCTATATATATATATATATATATATATATATATATATATATATATATATATATATATATATATATATATATATATATATATATATATATATATATATATATATATATATATATATATAATATATATATATATATAATATATAAATAATATATATATAAATATAATTAAATAAAATATATATAATATATATTATATATATATATATATATATATATATATATATATATATATATATATATATATTATATATATATTATATATATATATATATATATATATATATATATATATATATATATATATATATATATATATATATATATATATATATATATATATATATAAGGCTTTTCATTATTGCACTTAAATGTATTAAAAAGAAATTTAGATAATCTCTTTTAATTAGATTAGTTCTTCATTAAATTAAAGGCCTAGATTTTTTTAAGTCTTCATAATTCGAGGAAAAAGAGATTAAAAATAGATCGAGGTAGAGAGAAGAAAAATAATATAAAAGTAGATTAAATATAGGTAGATGAATATAATACTTGAATAGGTTAAGATAGAAGTTAAAAAGGTTACAAAAAAGATAGAGATAGAAGAAAGTTACTTAAATTAGATGGTTTAAATGAAAAATTATTGAAATAAGAAAGAATAGAGATAGATGAATGATACTAAAATAAAGCAGTATTATAGAAAAGTAAATTCTAAAATATATAGTGATATAATGCACTAAAATAAATCAGCATATAGATGGAAGATAAGTGATATAATACACTAAAATAAATCAGTATAGAAATGGAAGATAAGTGTTATAATACACTAAAATAAATCAGTATAGAGATGGAAGATAAGTGATATAATAAACTAAAATAAATCGGTATAGAGATGGAAGATAACGTTATGTAATACACTAAAATAAGTCAGTATAGAGATGGAAGATACTAAAATTGATCTACTAAAATAATAAGATACAGTTTAAAGCTTTTTAGGAATATTGATTGCAATAGTGATTTAAACTAATGTGACATAATTAATAAATTTTTTTATTTTAGGTTTAATATAGTAAGTAATGCCTTCGTATACAGACACATTCGAGTTAAAGGCGAGTAAAGATAGTGAGTCGAGTGTCAGTATCCACGTGTTCGATTACATTGATCCAAATGTCGCGATACCCTCTTCCAAAATCAAAATGGAAGGTCAAATAAAAAGCATTAAGAAGCAGCTGATCTGTACGTCTCCCTGTCTCTTTTTCGGGACCAAAAATCTCACATCTTTGGAGAAAGAGAAGTGGGAAACATTGCTTCAGAAAGGGCAACAGTTTGAAGGATACTTTATAAGAACAGTTAATGGGAAATATGATTATTGCTATAAGATTTGGACAAACAGACGATTACCGGTAAGTTATATATATATATATATATATATATATATATATATATATATATATATATATATATATATATATATATATATATATATATATATATATATATATATATATATATATATATATATATATATATATATGATTGTCACTAAAACAATTTTAAAGCATCAATCTGTCTTTAACATTGTTTATTTATTTTTTATACATTTATTTTTTGGCTATTCAAAATTCATGAACCTCTATTGCTCGGTTTAAATATTTGATATGTGCTAATACTTAAAAATACTTAAAATTTCAGTTTCCCTATTTCATAATAAATTAAAACTGTAGTAATAGTCATGAGCACATAGGAAGTATGTGTAATGGCTGCCATCCTGTTTCAGATAATGGACTATTTTACTAGTACTAGCTACTTACTCTGAGAGAGTTTCATTTAGATTTGGATTAGAGATAAAATTTGCGATGATGCTTGGAAAGTAAAGATGAGGATTTAATGAATTAGATTCATGAAATGAAATTTTAAATAAAACCTGACGGAAACTTGGAGGGCTTCCTTACTTTACATCTAAAGAGTGGTTATTATGCGTATGTCCACAGCATTGGTAACTTTTTGGAGTTACTAATTTGAATGAAGTCTTTAGAATTTTTTAAAGTTGTAGGTAAGGCTGTCATGCCGGTGTTAGACATCATTAATCTGTTGATCCCGACGACCTAAACTAGGTTCCATTTTAAAACATGTTATTTCTCTCTGAAATCATCATTCTGAATCATTTTAATGGTACAATCACCAATGACTTACTTCTAGTTCTTAAGATATTTTTTCCGCAAACAAATTCCATCTTTAAGAACATTGAGCAGATGGCGTAGCTACATACCAGTTTCCCTGATAATCTTGAACGCAACAAACTTTACCTAAATTTTTAGTCCTTTTATTATTAAACTTTCACCTGGGTTCCTCAGTAACGGCACTCACCACCTGAATTAAATATTTTTTTTTTCATTTGGGTTCTGAAACTAGTCTTACTAGTTACTACTCCAACTGATTACTTCAGATCTGTGAATTCTCAGTGGTATAAAGCCGTACTTGTTATTTTCTTTCCTTACGACTAATATACTTAGATTTAATTCTGCTTGTTCTACTGTAGGTAGTCAAAGTGACGTAACCTCGAAAAAATATAATAATTTACAGCTCCAGAAACTCATATTACTTAAATTTGATACCAGGCTAGCTCAGAATCTACTTTGTTTTACTTGGAATTTCCTTAAAAATGGATTACATTTTTTTCTTCTCCTCTTTCCACCTTTTCTCGTCCGTTCCAAAAATGTAAACGCATAGCTACTTCGTCTCTTTCCTTTGAGTTTTCTGACTCTACTCTTGTTATTTATCTTATTAGATCAGAATTCACTCAAACCTTTTCCTGTAATCCCACTTGAGACTATTCCGGTGTCATTCTACTTTTTCTACCTCTTCAAAAACTCTCATAAACTTAACATTGTCAGTTTCTGCCTTGTGTGAGCCTGTAAGGCTAATGTTACTGATGGTTGTCAGCATTTGTGCCTCTGTGTCTGCTGGAAGTATTCACTCCTTCGACGTGTGACGAAAAAGAAGAAACGGCAACCTCTATCTCAACCCTTTAACACCACCGTCCTACCGTCCTTTTCAATCTTAAGGAATAAGGTTTAGAAAAATATTAACTTCTAATTTTAGTATGACTCTCAATCGGTGATGTTTTTTTACTTCCTCTGTCTCTTGTTATTCTGCACTTCTAAATTTCGGTGAATGTTCTCTACACGGCAAAAATTGTCCTAACGAATCGTTGGGAGAAGTGACAAAAATGTCATAGTAAAATTTTCAATAGAGAAAAGACATGCTAAACATAAATCGCTTCACAGATTTATTTTCTAATAAGAAAATAACTGAAAAAATTTGTGGAATTTTCGGCTCTTGTTTTTGGTTCGTTAGGTCAATTTTTGCAGTGCATGAACATGAGGAAACCTTTGGATTAAGTCTTGTAAAAAAAAGTTAATTCTTTAACTCTATTTCAATATCTATCCTTCTCTTTTACCTCTTATAGCGGACACTTCTCCTCTGAATATCAGTCGCAAACATCATCCTTTGATGAGATCTCGTGTGACTGATCTTTCCACATGCTCTACTTTTTCTTGCATGTGCTAAGCTGGCATATTTTGAACGCTTTATTCCCTTACACATTTTCTAACACCATGTATTAGGAGGGACACGACCATTGGTTGATATGAATCTGTGATCCAGTTGATGTTATATATTTAGATTTTTGCGAAGCTTTTGATAATATACCCCATGTAAGACTGATGCAAAAGATATCACACTGTGTTATAGGTGGAGTGGTGCACAATTGGATTAAAGAGTTGTTGAAGAACAGAAGGCAGTGTTGTGCTACTGAATGTAAAGAAATCTTTATGGGAAACAGTGAAGAGTGGGGTCCCAGAGGGTTCTGTGCTGGGACCACTATTGTTCCTCATATATATAAATGATTTAGACAAAGGTCTTAAATGTAAGGTTTCTAAGTTTGCAGATGATACCAAAGGGACCACTTCAGTAAGGTGTAATGATGGATGTATAAATTTTCATTGTGATCTAGAAAAAGATTTAGGTGTCATGATAGCAATAATCTGAAAGGGGGTGAACAGTGTTTGGAAGCAAGGAATAGAGCTAATAAGATGCTAGGTATAATAAATCGCAATGTAGTTTACAAGAGCAAAGAGGTTATAAGCAAGCTATATAATAGCTGTTAGGCCAGCATTAGAGTATTGTACACAAGTTTGGGCTCCACATTTAAGAAAGTACATAGATATGCTGGAGTGAGTACAACGTCGAGCAGTAAGGAAGATTTCTGGCTTACAGAGTAAGAGCTATGAGGAGAGGTTGAAGGAGCTGGGAATGTTCTCGGTTGAAAGGAGATTTATCAGAGGGGATATGATGCAAGTTTGCAAAATATTTGCATCTGACAGTAATACGGAGATTGAAAAATACTTTATAGTGGACCATGGAAGAGAAACTAGAGGACATGGTGAGAAAATTAAAAAGTCATGCCATCTTGATCTAAGAAAATATTCTTTCAGTAATAGGGTTGTTCATTTTTAGAATAGCTTGCCACAGGAGATTGTTAACTGATTCTCTTGCAGCATTTAAGAGGAGACTAGATAGATATATGAATGGTTTAGGTATCGTATAGTATAACTTGACTAAGCCAAATTGGCGGGTATATAAAAATTTTTAAACTAGCTTGGGACTAAGCATAACTGGCAGTTTTGTAGTGGGAGTTGGATCATTGCATGTGTAATTAATTATATAATAGTACTAAATATACGTAGGGGGCTTAGTTTTATTTTTCTCACTTTGCATGAATGAACTGATAACTAGGGATAGGATAGACCCAGTTGTTGCATGTATTAATGTTAGCATTATTGTTTGGTTTTGACTAGGACAATCTCGATAGGCCAGTGTGGCTTTTAACAGTCTCAATTTTTATAATGTTCTAATATTCCCTATCAAGTGGATTTGTCATGTTATTGGAGCTTATGTAGGAAGGCCCCTAGCATTCTTATACTAGAGGTGCATATATATATATATATATATATATATATATATATATATATATATATATATATATATATATATATATATATATATATATATATATATATATATATATATATATATATATATATATATATTGTGTGCGTGCCTGCGTGCATGTATAGAAATAGTTTACTGGACAAGGTGTTCATGTATTATGGCAGATTGCCATATAAGCTATTTTGTCAGAAATTGCTATTACCTTCCTTTGATATAATAAAAATAAAGGAAAAAGTAATATTAAAAAGCTTTATATATATATATATATATATATATATATATATATATATATATATATATATATATATATATATATATATATATATATATATATATATATATATATATATATATATATATATATATATATATATATATGGGGGGGTGTAATCAGTCCATTTTTTTAAAATCCTGTTTCGATGAAAATATTACAGATTATTGAATATTTTTAGGCATTTGATTTATAATTAATAATAGTAATAAATAAAAATAATAAATAATAATAATAATAATAATAATAATAATAATAATAATAAATGAATTAAATATAGTAATTATAATAAAATAATCATAACTATAATAAGCATTATAGTAATGAACTAATAATAATAATTTTAAATAAGAAAGGGAAATGTGAATATTGGTAGTTTATGAAATACTATATAGCTAAAATTAATAACGAGATAATAATAAGCATTCAGGATACTAGAAATAATATAAATTCAACCTTCCCTCCTGATCTTTTGAAATAAATTAAGAGGAATACAAAGAACAAGTTACTATATCAAACTACATCAATGACTGTTGCAACGGAATGTGCGCTTTGGTTTTCTGATCCAAATCTTCAGGCTTATACTTAAATATATCAGGAAGATTTATATTCCCTAGCAGCCTTTCTGATACGAGGCTTCCAAGAAAGATTTTTGTTTATGATCAGACCAAAAATGTTAATGTTGTTTACAGGTGAGACGGGAGAGCCATTGAAGGAGATAGGAAAGTTGAGAGGTGTTTTTGAGAGGGAGATATGAAGAAGTTGAGTTTTTAAAGAGCTCAATTTTACAAATCCCGTCCAGATCGGCAAGAATAGTCAAAGTTGATGACGAGAAGCAACTCTAGAAGCAAAGGAGGGGGCAGATTTGAAGTGAGTAGCAGAATGGAAAGAATGAACAGCAGTGAGGTATAGCTGAGAAGATCGTTGATGAAAAGTTAGAATAGTTGGAGATATAACAGGACCCCGAGGAACACCACAATAGGCCTAAAAGGAGGAACGATCTGGGAGAAAACTAGACATAAGTAAGCAAAGAGGAGTTGGAGACCCAAAGGAAGGGAGCTTGGAGAGTAGTGACACATGCCATACCCGTTCAAAAGCCTTAGAAATGTCAAGCTCCATCTCACAAGACTTCCCACAATCCATAAGAGCAAAAGACCATAAATTAATAAAATAGGAAAGTATATCACCAGTAGACCTCGGACGTCGAAAGCCGTACTGATGATCTAAAAGGAGGGAGTGAGACTAGATGATCCAAAAAATGAGAGTTTCAAAGATTTTAGAATACAAGTCACGGATGATAGTTCGTTTCCCGCAAGATTGAAAATTTGTAACATTCCTGTAAGATAGGAAATTTACTGTTGCTATTGTTCGTTCTCTTATTAGTACCATGATCTACATACATTAGTTCATAATTTTAGCTATACTTATTTGTACTTGGGTACAGCTTTAACTAATAGATTAACATCCAAGACTAGTTGCCAGGAAATGACATTTAGTTAGAATCGAACTTAGAATATATCGTACCGATTTGTGAACATAGCCACAAGGCGTTTATCAGTCAGAAACTATGCATGGATTGTCAATTGCTTGCTAACTCTTGCAATAAATGAAAGTTCTTAAATTTTTTTTCTTTTGTGAAAATATCGTAAACTCTTAAAATCTCTTTCCATTATCAGCAATACATTCCCTAAACTGAATTTTAAGTCACAATAAAAGTAGACAATCTGTTATGACTGGTATTTCGTAAAAAGTATATAAATCTCCTTTTCTCAATTGCTTTTTTTTTTCATCTTTCCGGTTTATTTAAACAACCATTAATTAATTAAATATGTCTTACAATCTAGGTTTTTTCTCAGTTTAAACATGAGTATCTCTGCTTTTTAATGTGAAGAAAACTATAATGAAATGTTCTTCCATATAAGCTGTGTAACTGTGTATATATATATATATATATATATATATATATATATATATATATATATATATATATATATATATATATATATATATATATATATATATATATATATATATATATATATATATATATATATATATAAATAGCATTTGTTTTGAGTCTATACAAAAGTAGCTTCAAATAATTTGATCTTTGACCTTTTGCGGAGGAACCTATATATATTTTTAGGCTTCCCTAATTTTAAGAGATATAAATAGACGTATATATATATATATATATATATATATATATATATATATATATATATATATATATATATATATATATATATATATATATATATATATATATATATATAAAAGGTAAATGTTACAGTCTGCTAAACACTCTCGCAGACTAAATTTCATTAAACGTCAAAGTTTAAAGTTTGCTCCAAAGACTTCTCCCGACCGCGCTTTGTTCTTGTGAATAAATACTCCCGACCGCGCTTTGTTCTTGTGAATAAATATTCATAAGCCTCCTCTTTGGAATTCTCTTTTGAATCGTCAGTAGCGTAGAGGTAAAAAGTCTATGCTTTTGTGCTATAGGGCCCGGGTTCGATTCCCTATAGCAAACTTTAAACTTTGACGTTTAATGAAATTTAGTCTGCGAGAGTGTTTAGCAGACTGTAACTAACATTTACCTTATCTGTTTAGTTTGCGAGAGGAAAGGGGGGGCCCAGCCCGGGTCATGTTGCCTCACGCTCAAGCGCGTGTCGGGAGAAGTCCTTGGAGGTTGTTCTTGTGAATTAATATTCATAAGCCTCCTCTTTGGATTTCTCTTTTGAACCGCCAGTAGCGTAGAGGTAAAAGTCTATGCTTTTGTGCTATAGGGCCCGGGTTCGATTCCCCTATAGCAAACTTTAAACATTGACGTATATATATATATATATATATATATATATATATATATATATATATATATATATATATATATATATATATATATATATATATATATATATATATATATAATATATATATATATATATATATATATATATATATATATATATTATTGACAGTTTGCTCCGTTGAATTATCCATCTCCTAAAGCGAATAAAGTATATGATGTGATTATTATAGATAAAAATGGTGATTATTTGGGAGTGGCTGCAGGACCTCATCTCGCTTTCTGTAAAATTGAAGATATGAAAGCAAATGGTAAATTCATTTTGTCAATGGTTTTTTATTAGTTTTATGTATAATTGTTAGCTTTTGTGATTATTAATTATTTAATTTTTTTTATTAAATTATGCATTTTTTTTTATTTTTTAATTATTTTTTTATTTGTTTTAATTTATTTTTGATATTTTGTTTAAATTAATATTAGAAATAATTAGTCCTGACTATTAGTATCAGTAATTTAATAAAAAAATTTATAAAAAATTTTTTTTATATCTTACAAATTGAATTTTAATTTCTTCATAATAATTTCAATAACATTTTGAGAGCAATTTGAATTTCTAAATGAATTTCAAAGGATATATATATATATATATATATATATATATATATATATATATATATATATATATATATATATATATATATATATATATATATATATATATATATATATATATATATATATATATATATATATATATATATATATATATATATATATATATATATATATATATAATAATAATAATAATAATAATAATAATAAATAATAATAAAGTGGTGATGATGATGCATTTAGTAAGTTTAAACGTTAATTGTAGTATTTAATAGTAACAAAAATTGATTTGGAAGAATAAACGGTGGTTACTACTACTACCAATAATAAATAATTTAATAATAATTAATTGAATAAAATCATAATAAAAATTTAAAAAAATATTAATTAAAATAAAAAATAATGAAAATAATAATTATTATTATTATAATTTACAGATATTGATGTTGATAACTTATCTTTCCCTTGTGTGGGCGGAACTGCGAAATTGGTTAGGGTTATAAAAGGAAAACCTGCCGAGATTCCATACGCGGCCTATCAAGCCGTTCCTTTGACAATGGAATCGCAAGAGGATGAGGAGGAAGAAGAGGAAGAGGTGGAACCTAAAATGGAAAAAGAGGGAAATTCGGGGTCCGAAGAGGGAAGAGAAGAAGTAAGGATAAAGGATGAAGAGGGGAAGGAAAATATATTGAATAATGTCGATGAGAAAAATGAAGAGTGAAAAATATTTATTTTATTTTTTCTAAATGTTTTGTTAAAAATAGTTAACTCTTGCTCAAAGTTTAAATTAATTTATTATATATATATATATATATATATATATATATATATATATATATATATATATATATATATATATATATATATATATATATATATATATATATATATATATATATATATAATTTAAAGATATATTTCTGTTAAATTTATTAAATGTTCCTTATATATATATTTTGTATGAAGAAAATATCCTTTATAAAGAAAAACCTCTTAAATTAAGGAATAACAATATTTAATTGTTAAATGTTAAAATATTTAATTAATAATATTTTGGTGGACAGAGAAATTCTTTGCTTAAACTTTTAAATGTCCCAGATTGATGAGTTTTTTTATATAATGTTAATTAATTTCTTAATTCATTAATCATTGTAGTTTTAAATTATTATACCAACACCTAATAGAGAGGGAGTTAAATATGAACTATGGTTTAATATAAAATGTGAGCTAGATTTATATCTAGTGTTCAAATTTTCTTATATTTTTGTTTTCAAATTTATTTTTATTTTTACATTTTTCTTAAGTTAAAATTTTCTAACCTTTTTTTTCAATTCCATCCCGCCCCCATACAGACATATTTTTTTTATTAACTTATATTTTAAATTTTGAAAGTAACATTAAAATTTTTGAAGTTTAAAATTTCATTTATATTTTGGAGTCTCTTTAGAATTGGAGATTTCAAATTCTTTTGAAACTTTCCCAACCGGGGTCTACATGGACCCCTGGGGAAAGGTCTAAATAGACCCCTAGGGGACCACAGAAGCTTGGATTTTGTTGAATTAGTTTTTACTAATAATTATTTAATTCAGGAATATTACATATGAGTATTTGGGGGTACGCATATTAAAGTTAGAACTCGTGGGGGGGGGAGGGTCCACATACGTAAAGATAGGACTCAGGGGTTCCACAAGCAAAAGAAAGGTCGAAAACCCCTGTTCTAGGTTAAGGTTTAGGCTACTTTCCAATTCTATCCTTTTTGATGTAGTTCTTTGATTTTATTTTTCTAGTTTCTGAACATCAAATCCAGATATATATATATATATATATATATATATATTATATATATATATATATATATATATATATATATATATATATATATATATATATATATATATATATATATATATATATATATATATATATATATATATATATATATATATATAGATATATAGATATATAGATATATAGATATATAGATATATAGATATATATATATATATATATATATATATATATATATATATATATATATATATATATATATATATATATATATATATATATATATATATATATATATATATATATATATATCGAAAACCTTTGATAGTCTCCTTCTAAACTTCCCTCTCTGTATCTATCCTTCTCTTTGTGATCTTTCTAATTTCCTTTCTGGTCGTTCCATTGAAGCAGTTGTAGACGGCTACCGTTCTTCCTTTAAATCTATTGATAGTGGTGTTCCTCAGATTTCTGTCCCATCTCCAACACTTTTTCTACTTTTCATTAATGACCATCTCTCTATTCTTGATATCCTATCCGCTTCTATGCTGATGACTCCACCCTTCATTACTCCTTTCAGTTTGAAACACGCCCATCCCAACAGCATTAATAGACTCGAGGAGGGTAGCCTTGGAGAACTAACCTCTGATCTTTCACGTATTTCAAATTAGGGCAGAGAAGACATTTTGCTGCTCTCTGTAGATATGTTGTTTCTTCCTCTACGGAGTATGTTCACACATCTGGGGTGGTTCCACTCTTACAGCTCTCCTTGAGAAGGTGGAGTCTAGGGCTTTTCGTCTCATCAACTGTCCCGCTCTCACTCTCTCCAATCTCTTTCTGCCGTCGAATTGTTGCGTCACTCTTTCTATACTATCGCTTTTACAACGGACACTGCTCTTCTGAACTCTCTCGTCGCATACTTTCCCCCTGAGAAGAGCTCGTGCGACATGCCTCTCTAAACATTCCCATCCTTTCTCTGTCCAACTCTCAGACCCCAGACTTAACCGCTATATCCTCAGTCTTGCATATAATCTACTGGTAAAGTCTGGAGCACACTCCCTTTATATGTTTTCCCAACTTCCTTTGACTTGCATACTTTAAAACGCCGTGTGTCTGGACATGTCGGCCTCCAGCGACCAGGAGAGGTTTTTCCAACTCCGGTGGAAATTGGTGAGCTTCCGGCCTTTGCATACCGGGATATATATATATATATATATATATATATATATATATATATATATATATATATATATATATATATATATATATATATATATATATATATATATATATATATATATATATATATATATATATATATATATATATATATATATATATATATATATATATATATATATATATATATATATATATATATATATATATATATATATATATATATATATATATATATATATATATATATATATATATATATATATATATATATATATATATATATATATATATATATATATATATATATATATATATAACGAAACCAAGATACTACCTATAAGGAATCACCTCGAAATGATAGGCACCCAATTTTACGCAAAAACACGTCTACCCACACACCCATGTCACAATACTCTCTCCAACCTACCCCACAGAGACTAACACAGCCTCCATCGTCCACCGGCGCCTTTTACAAACAGATCCTAAATCACATCCCCCCTCCTCCCCCCAATACCACAACAACCAAACATATACACACTCAACTAACACATTCATACTTGATCAACAGACCTCCAAACAACACACTAAACGAACCCCCCCCCTGAAATAAACCCCGACTTCAACAACCTCCCAAGACACTTACAAACCTCACTTGCAAGATTGAGATGCGGGCACCACCCAAACCTACAACATTACAAACACAAATTCAAAATAAACCAGGCAGCATCTCCCACCTGTACTAGATGCGGAATGGCCCCGGAGACCGTGAAACACTTTCTATTACGCTGTCCTTCCAACTCTCGCCCCAAAATCTTCTGGGGCATCACTTCTTTGAAGGATCTCTGGACGAGACCGACTGCGGCAGAAAGCTTCATTAGCGAAGTGTGGCCGCCTCAACAGGGGGTGGTCAGGGGGTGAGAAGTTAAAAAAAAAAAAAAAAAGGTATATATATTATATATATAATATATATATATATATATATATATATATATATATATATATATATATATATATATATATATATATATATATATATATATATATATATATATATATATATATATATATATATATAATTTATTTATTTATTTATTTATTTATTTATTTCACACAACCATTCATTGAGCGAGGAGGACACCCAGTACCATCTTCCTATCTCAATTTTCGGCACTTTATTTTTGAAATAATTAAAATATTTATATGTAAAAGTCAGCCATTGAAAGTAGAGAAAATTATTTTCTTCCTACATTGAAGAAAATAGATTTTCAAACGTATACTGATATATATATTTTATATATATATTATATATATATTATATATATATATATATATATATATATATATATATATATATATATATATATATATATATATATATATATATATATATTATATATATATATATATATATATATATGCGTGCGTGCGTGCGTGCGTACTTACGTACTATTGAGTACCTGCCCAGGGTTGCAAATTACTACTAATCAAATAATCATGAATGGAGTATAGAAAATAACGAAAAAGTTTGTAAAAGAAATTTTAAATGTAAAGTTCAAAGTTAATTTGGTAGAGGTATATATATATATATATATATATAGATATATATATATATATATATATATATATATATATATATATATATATATATATATAATATATATACTGGTATATATATATATATATATATATATATATATATATATATATATATATATATATATATATATATATATATATATATATATATATATATATATATATATATATATATATATATATATATATATATATATATATATATATATATATATATATATATATATATATATATATATATATATATATATATATATATATATATATATATATATATATATATATATATATATATATATATATATATATATATATTAGGGATATCCGTATCGGTATCGGTATCGGCAAAATTTTTGGATAAGAGTAAAGTATCGGTATCGGTAGTAGTATCGGCATATTTTTCCGATACGGTATCGGTATTGGTAAATTTTAGGTATGGTATCGGTAAAAATTTTGGTATCGCTCCATCCCTAATATATATATATATATATATATATATATATATATATATATATATATATATATATATATATATATATATATATTATATATATTGGGGAAGGACGTTGCCCCGCTCGCGATGAAATTACCCTCCACTCTGGCATAACCCTCGGAGTGATAGGATGGGCTAGATCATTCCTTCTCACTCCGTTGTCTTTGGGGTCGTTCCATTTCGCTTTTCACCTTTTCATGTCTCTATTGTACCCTCCTCTCATATTGGAGTGTCGATGCTTCCATTACCTCCACCCCATTTCTTCACGCGTTTTTTCAAATTTACAAGCGCTTATTCATAATCTATCTTTTTAAACCATATAAAAATGGCGAAACATAAAGTTGCCTTGGTTACTTGGAGGGGCGGCATCCAAAGAATGCTCCTCATCCACCCTCACCCCAACTTCACTTTTGAGTTGGCAGCCTCTGATGATGGGATTGGTGCCGCCAAGAACTTGCATCCGGCATGACCCGGTGCACTTTCTTCTTTTTTCATTATTTTCTGCAACATTTACAGTCTTTTTTTTCTAATTTCCCCTTTATTGATCACCACCTCTCTTCTATAACTCATCTCTTGTTCTTAACCGAATCTCAGATGCTTGGGTGTGCTGACAGCAAACCCTTTTCTGTTACCTCTTATTCTCTCTATCTTCAATAGGCTGATGTTTTTTTTCGCATATGTGCACAGTGATGTTGTTTGTTCCCGTGTCTTTAATTTGGAGTCTTCTGAATTCTCTACTTTATGGACTAAACTTTCTTGCAACTCTACAACTGAATTCATTTGTTCTGTTTATTTATCTCCTAATTCTACTGACAATAAAAAATTCTTCGACTATTTAAACTCCAAAATAGAGCACATTTTTTCTTCTCCTTTTTCCGAAATCGTCATTTTTGGGGTGATTTCAGTGTTCATTACTGCTTATGACTTTCATCTAGATCTCATGATCCTACCACTTTTGTATCTAGAACAACCTCGAGCAGTTGGTAAAACTCCCTACCCGTATCCCTGATCGTCTTGGTGTTGAACCCAACATACTTGATCTTTTCTTAACCTCTAATCCTTCTCCTTATACTGTTAAACTCTTTCCTCCTCTGGATTCTGTCTTTTTAAGTCTTACGCAAAAACGACTCCCGCTTTCGGCGAGAAGACGTTTGTGGCACTTCGGTGCTGCTAACAGATCTGACTTGTGATTGGACTTTTCTAATTTGCCATTAAATGATTACGGCTTCCGTGGGAGGGTTCCTTCTAAACTTGCTGAGCGCATAACCGAGGTGATTCATTCTGATATGGAGGCGTACATTCCATATTATTTCCTCCACCAAGCCTAACAAAACTACTTATTCTCGTGCATCCGCCGCATTCATGCTTCCTCCAGGGATTAAAGTCGTCTTCAAACCCAGAAACACATTCAACTTGATTATATCCCGGAATCGTGAAAATCTATTCTTTGTAACACCAAAATTATTTTCTCCGTAAATGCAATAATTTTCTGGTTCCTCTTCCTTTCGCTTTTTTGGCATTTTGCAAAAAATGTCAACTCTAACTTTGTTTCCTCCTGGCACAACTGCCGTTTTACCTTCTACTGAAGCTCAACTCTTCGCCAACCTTTGCTCCAAACTTTACCTTAGACGATTCCAGAGCCATTCCTCCTCCTTCAACGTCTTCCAATTCATAAATGCAATATTGATTTTTTTCCTCAGGGCGTCATTTCTGTTCTCTCTGAGCTTAACACTAAGCTCAAAGCCAGTATGGCTTTCGTAACAACACTACTGTTGATCTTTTTTTTCTTTCTCTGACTCTTGGTCTTCCTCTCTTCGGTATTTCGGTGATATTTCGTTGTGTCGAAATGAAAGAAAATGGAAAACCTTCGATAGAGAGTTGCAAAACCTTTATTTCCAATCTTCCCTTTCGAATCTATCTTCTCTCTGTGACTTCTCTAAATTCCTTTCTGGTCATTTATAGCAGCTGTTGTAGACGGCATTTCTTCCAAATATTATAAAATAGTGGTGTTCCTCAAGGTTTGGTTATCCTCAACTCTTTTCTACTTTTTTAATTAAAATTTTCTTTATTTTCATCACTATCCTATGCTGACTCAATCCTTCATTACCATTTCTTTGAAAGACACCACTCAACAGCTGTTAATTGACGCAAGAAGGGTAGCCTGGAGCAACTAATGTTTCTTTTATTTCAAATTGGGGCATTTTCAGCCTCAAAAAGCTCAATTCTCGTCTTTCACCAAACTTCCAGACAACTATGACATCTTCGAAAAAAACTCGACTCAAACTTTCATCTTTTCTCTATATGCTTGGTGTTTTATTGTCTCGGGACCTTTCTTGGAAAGATCACATTACTTCTCTTTCTAAAAGCTTCTAGGAGGTTGTTTTGAGGCACCTTCAGAATTTCTTCACTCCACCGCAGTTGCTACTTGCTTTTATAGGGGAGTTGTTTCACTGCATAGAGTATGTCTCACACATCTGGGGTGTTTCCAAACATATAGCTCTTTTCGTAAAGATAGAGTATATAACTTTTTCTCTTAATAATTCTCTCTGATCTCTTTCTGCCATCAAATTGTTGCCACACTTTCTCTATACTAGCGTTATTACAACGGAACTGCTCTTCTGAATTCATGTCGCCTCCTCCAGTGAGAAGGGCTCATACGACATGACTTTCTTCATAGTCTCAACTTTCTATGTCAACTCTCTGATCCCAGAATTAAGTATGCTTCTTACTATACTCTACTGGTAAAGTCTGGAATACTCCTTTATCTGTTTTCCAACTTCCTTTGATTTCCACTCTTTTAAATTCCATGTATCTGGACATTTCGGCCATTAATGACCAGCTTTTCGGTATTTTCCCCAATTTATATTATTATTATTAATAATAATATATATATATATTATATATATATATATATATATATATATATATATATATTATATATATATATATATATATATTATATATATATATATATTATATAATATATATATATATATATTATATATATTGATATATATATATATATATATATTATATATATATATATA
>SEYY01019084.1:37500-73936 GCA_009176605.1 Armadillidium nasatum | reverse complement strand
TTTTTATTGCAATGAATTGGTTCCTTGTGTTTGCAGGACTTGCAATATATCTGAAGTGTTTTTACATTAGATTAGGACGTATTTGCAAAAGAATAATACGCGAAGAGGTTGAGAAAGAGTCCTTCGATTACTTGCTTATATTTTTCTTTTGTTCGGTGAGGTGCTTAATTTTTTCAAGACATTTTGTTTCTGGATTATTTACATATGAATTTATATCTGTTAACAATATTGTTGTCTATAATATTAATATAATTTCGGACTTTTATATATTTACATTCAGTTGTATGTTTTATTTCTTAGTTTTAAAGTTATCTGTTCATTTTGATATACTAAAAGAACAGATACCAACCATGAGGGTAAATCCTAACTTGGAAATAAAGAAATGTTCTATGATAAAATATCATCAATTTATATATACTAACAAGAGTGTCGATTACGATATAATAAACATTAAATCCATTATTCATTTGGTATACGAAAACACAGAAGATCTTTACTCCTTCTTTCAAACCCCGATTTCATTCATATTTTTACATAATTTGTTATTTTTTATAACCGATGGAAACTCAATCAGCAACGGAAGTTCAAATAAATTTCGAAGGAATTTTATTATTTGGAACAGACATTATTTTTGTGCTGCTGACTATCTTTGTATCAGATATTCTTACCAATGAGGTATATATATATATATATATATATATATATATATATATATATATATATATATATATATATATATATATATATATATATATATATATATATATATATATATATATATATATATAAAGACGACAGCGTTAGGCCATGCAACGAAAGTCAATAGAAAGGGAGACGGAGCTAGCAACCTGGCAATGTAATTACTGCCCTAGCTACAACAGGACTCCCACTGGCATGGTGAACACACTTCCTGGAAGAATATATATATATATATATATATATATATATATATATATATATATATATATATATATATATATATATATATATATATATATATATATATATATATATATATATATATATATATACAAGTAAGTAACAAAGCAACATGAACCGTTGTTTCAAATTTTTCAATTTCAAGTATGTTATTGGGAATTCGATCTTTGACATCTATGCTGGTAAGACAAAGTGTTATCTCTATACCAGGACTGTACACAATTAAATCGCATTGGAAAAGCTCATGAACACCCTCCATGATGACTAACTCAAAGGACACCCCCGACCCCTCCGATTACGATCAGATACTGGGCAACAGATCAGTTGTTCATGAGCTTTCTCAATGCTATTTCCTTTTGTAGATGGAATACTTTGTCTGGCTTAGAGGTTAGGGTTCGAATCCCCAATAGCAAACTTGATATATATATGTATATATATATATATATATATATATATATATATATATATATATATATATATATATATATATATATATATATATATATATATATATATATATATATATATATATATATATATATATATATATATATATATATATATATATATATATATATATATATATATATATATATATATATATATATATATATATATATATATATATATATATATATATATATATATATATATATATATATATATATATATATATATATATATATATATATATATATATATATATATATATATATATATATATATATATATATATATATATATATATATATATATATATATATATATATATATATATATATATATATATATATATATATATATATATATATATATATATATATATATATATATATATATATATATATATATATATATATATATATATATATATATATATATATATATATATATGTGTGTGTGTGTGTGTGTGTGTGTGTGTGTGTGTGTGTGTGTGTGTGTGTGTGTGTGTGTGTGTGTGTGTGTGTGTGTGTGTGTGTGTGTGTGTGTGTGTGTGTGTGTGTGTGTGTGTGTGTGTGTGTGTGTGTGTGTGTGTGTGTGTGTGTGTGTGTGTGTGTGTGTGTGTGTGTGTGTGTGTGTGTGTGTGTGTGTGTGTGTGTGTGTGTGTGTGTGTGTGTGTGTGTGTGTGTGTGTGTGTGTGTGTGTGTGTGTGTGTGTGTGTGTGTGTGTGTGTGTGTGTGTGTGTGTGTGTGTGTGTGTGTGTGTGTGTGTGTGTGTGTGTGTGTGTGTGTGTGTGTGTGTGTGTGTGTGTGTGTGTGTGTGTGTGTGTGTGTGTGTTCAATTCTACGAGCTTTTTATGTCCAAATCTGATAGTTGATTTAATGATTCAAGAAACCAAAAGGAAAATCCAAATGTGAATCTCAAAGTTCTGCAGATGATCTTTCAAACTTTAAATTAAACTTAAAGATTTTTATCTTTCTTGGCTATAGATAGTTTTGGAAAGAATTCTGTAGCTTTACATTTCATTTAAAAATTCCTCTTCGTTATTATTTTTGAAGAATATTTTTAAATGTGTGTGTGATATTCTTTGTTTAAAAATCAAGTACTGGAATTAAAATGTATCAATACTGGACAGCTTTTGATCACTTTGACTTCTTTGTTGTATGTTATAATTACCAAGTTTGGATTTTTAAATTATTTAGACCCTGACAAGTTAATTGCTTAATATTTGGAGATCAATATTTTCCACCTTTTGTATTTCGAATCATCTAACAAAGAAAAATCGGTTAAAAGGATTTGACTTACAATCAATTGACGTAACTAAAATCAATACCATTTATTTAAATTATTTATTCAGAGTTTATATTACTTTTCACAATGATTGATTATCACAGTTGAAAATTCCTTGTGGAGGAGTTAAGCACAATTTACTTTGTATTCATTTTCGTCTTGTGAAATAGGAATTCAAAATATGAAGATCCAATTATGTTTACGAATATTCTTATTCTTTGCGTCTCTTTTTGGACTTACACCGTTTCGCTTTCGAAAATGTTGGGCAAAACCAATTCTGAACTTTGTTGCAAATTTATACTGGAACTGTTGGTTTGTTATCAGCATCTCTGAAGTTATTAATTACTTCATTTTCTTTCCTTATAAAAATCACTTCATCAATTATGTAAATGATAAAAGAGTAGTTATGAAAATTCTTAAATTTTTAAATCTTTTTATTGGAATGAATTGGTTCAATTGTGTTTGCAGGACTTGGCAATATATCTGAAGTGTTTTTATATTAGGTTAGGACGTATTTGCAAAAGAATAATACGCGAAGAGGTTGAGAAAAAGTCCTTCGATTACTTGCTTGTATTTTTCTTTTGTTCTGTGAGGTGCTTAATTTTATCAGCAAATTTTGTTTTTGGATTACTTAAATATGATTTTACATCTATTAACAATATTGTTGTGTATAATATTTATATAATTTCGGACTCTTACATTTTTATATTTAGCTGTATGTTTTATTTCTTAGTTTTAAAATTATCTGTTCATTTTGATATACTTAAAGAACAAATACCAACCATGAGAGTAAATCCTAACTTGGAAGTAAAGAATTGTTCTACGATAAAAAATCATCGATTTAAATATACTAAGAAGAGTGTCGATTACGATATAATAACACTTAAATCGGTTATTCATTTGGTATACGAAAACACTGAAGATCTTTACTCCTTCTTTCAAACCCCGATTTCATTCATATTCTTACATAATTTGTTATTTTTTATATCGATGGAAACCCAATCAGCAACGGAAGCTCAAATAAATATCGAAACAATTTTATTATTTGGATCAGACATTATTTTTGTGCTGCTGACTATCTTTGTATCAGATATCCTTACGAATGAGGTATATATATATATATATATATATATATATATATATATATATATATATATATATATATATATATATATATATATATATATATATATATATATATATATATATATATATATTATATATATATATAATATATATATATATATATATATATATATATATATATATATATATATATATATATATATATATATATATATATATATATATATATATATATATATATATATATATATATATATATATATATATATATATATATATATATATATATATATATATATATATATATATATATATATATAATTTGAGCTAGTGATTTATTTCTAGGAAATCTTATTCTAATGATGAAAATTAAAGCCAACGCAAAGATGAACATATTTTATTTGAATGTTTCGAATCACAGGGATTGATCTTCAGCTAAAATGAAATTAAAAACAAAAAATTAATAAAAAAATTAAAATTTTTAAAAAATTTACAAAAGAAGAAAAGTATAAAGTAAAAACACACCACAACGCATGAGAACATAATAACGGCAGAACAGAACTGGAAATCACACAAATTAAGTAACAGGAAAAATTAAAAAGGTTGGTTGGTTGGAGAGAGAAAAAAAATAAAAAAATAAAAAAAAATGAATAAAAAAATAAATAAATAAATAAATGAAAAAGCACACCCATGTGCTTTTATATATATTTATTTATTTTTTTTATTTTTTTTTTTTCTCACCAACTGAGCAACCTTTTTAATTTTTCCTGTTACTTAATTTGTGTGATTTCCAGTCTGTTCTGCCGTTATGAGGTGGTGTGTTTTTCCTTTACTCATTTCTTCTTTTGTAAATTTTTTTAAAATTTTAATTTTTATGCATTGATTTTTTGTTTTTATTTTCATTTCAGCTGAAGATGGATCCCTATGATTCGAAACGTTCATATCAAATATATTCATCTTTGCGTTGGCCTTAATTTTCATCAATATATATATATATATATATATATATATATATATATATATATATATATATATATATATATATATATATATATATATATATATATATATATATATATTATATATATATATATATATATATTATATATATATATATATATATATAAGGGTGGGTCAAAAAAATTCAAAAACTACGGTATGCACAGACGTCAGGATGATGTTGTAACATTATATATCAAATTATATGGTCGCGCAACCCCCCCTACCTCTCGCATAACATTCCCTCCCCCTGAAAAGTTAGAAAAATAAATAACAATACCCCTTCTTTCTTCTAACATTAGCTCAGAATATGATAATAAGGTATAAGACATATTCTTACATACGCACATCAAAGATATACACACAAATGCAATTCACATGCCCCTATCCCCTCAGATTTTAAGGAAAATGAAAAAGAAATCAACAATACTTATAAATTTCATCCCATTATTTTTATTTTAGACGATATATATAATAATTATATATATATATATATATATATATATATATATATATATATATATATATATATATATATATATATATATATATATATATATATATATATATATATATATATTAGGTATGATTATAATTAAAATATAAAAGAAAGTTAGCATGCAAATTTTTGAAAAAAACGAACGAACTTTTTACCATTTACATTTTTATACATCAAAATAGTTATTGAAACCATTGGTTTTTTGCTGCCGAATTCGTTAAGTTATTCTCTGGACTGTATTGCATTCAAAATATCTGTTTTCATATCAGATTCTTACTTTTGACGCTTGCATAACTGCATTTACTGCATGCCCTACCCCCTGGCTGTGACATGCAAACAAAACGGTGTTAATTGGCTCATTTACAAATTGTTTTATTTCGCTAATTGTTAAATCTTTTAATACAGGGGACTGCTTCCTTTTCCCAATCAATCAAGTTTGAATAAACATCTGCATTAAAGCTTAGCATTTCAGACAGTTCAAAACCTCTTGCATTGGAATTCCTTTCTCTTGCTTGAATAATTCGTTGAACGCTTAAATCTCTTTTCTCTTTTCTTGTTTCCACTTACATTTTCAGGATGAGCAAAGTAAAAGTTGTTACTTAATACATGGCCCATAATCATAGAAAATTTTGTGTCCACAATTAGGCACATCAGGTACCAAAAATTACGTGCACCATCAGTTGCCTTTGTATGTGACTTTATCCGAGACCACCCTGGTGCGTAAACTTTCATTATTATATTTACTAGATTTTGAAGAGCCTTGCTTAGGTGTTTACTAGAAATGTATAACGTAAGATCTTGTTTACTTTTACTTTTGTTAGCCATCTGGCATGATGAAAGGTGCCTGAAGATTTCTTGGCTAATGATAGCGATATATTCTCTGATTTTGCACAAATACACATTTCATACAAATTTTTTTAGTCAGTGCTAATTTGCTTAATGATATCTTCGGAGATTTTTCCAAGGTTTCTGTTTACAAGTTCAAAATCAACTATCTCCAGCTTATTTACATCTTCATTTTTTTCCAATGGTACCCTTAAAAGTTTTTGGTCCTAATGTTTGTCCATCAATTGTCTTGAATATGTGTCTGAATGGAAGTTCATTTGCATGTAAGAGGCAAATTAACCACTGTGTCGGTCTTTCCAAATATATTTTAATCAGTCTCAAAGAATAGATTTAAGGGAGATCTCGCTATTAGAATCAATTAAGAGAGATATTTCATCAGTAATACATCGGACCTTGGCAGAATCTGGTGTAAAATGGGTCATATAAATAAAATCTGGTTCTTTTATAATAACAGAACGTTTTTCCAATTCAGTTCCATCTTTTCCTTTAGTTTAACCTTTTCTGCTGCTAAATCCAATGCATTCAATTTGTGTGCTTCCTAATTTCATTCTGCTGCTCGTCTCTTTGGCCAACAAGTTTCCTCTCTCTTTCAAATTTTTCCTATCCAACATATTACTTTCATTCAGTTTCCTCCTATCGTTTAATGCTGTATCGACTACAGTAGCTGTGAATTTATAGCTTAAACGGAACTTGTCAGCTGTTAGCTAAATGTTTATACACAAATCTATTTTGAGAATTTTCCCTAAGTTCAAATTCTGGAAGAAATTTTTCAACATTTCCGTTATCCTATATTTCCAATGTCTCTTCTTCCATAACATCATATATATATATATATATATATATATATATATATATATATATATATATATATATATATATATATATATATATATATATATATATATATATATATATATATATATATATATATATATATATATATTAAGCACTAAGTAACACAACCATTATCAAAAGGAATCGGATGCAAACTGAAGCAAATGGAAAAAACGAGATTTTCGACTCACGATAAAAATATTTTTGAATGTGATATTTACACAAACTTGCCTTCAGCATCCCCATTTGTGCATATGTGTGTATGCATGTATATATGTATGTGTATGTGAGATTGTGTGTGCATATGTTTTATGCCTTACATAGCTAAACAGGAGGTCATGAGTAAATTCCATATGAAACACTTTGAAATTGATTTTAGAATCGAGAATAACGTAAAAGTGGGATAATGTGGGCGAGATGTAGGAGGCGGTACACAACTTTGAAATTTTGCGCACAGTATCAGACAGTGATAATAACGCCTGTGCATACAGTTGTTTTGACAAATTATAGAAAAAGGAATATTTCGACACACCATATATATATATATATATATATATATATATATATATATATATATATATATATATATATATATATATATATATATATATATATATATATATATATATATATATATATATATATATATATATATATATATATATATATATATATATATATATATATATATATATATATATATATATATATATATTGTTTTCAATAAGTTTTTTTATGTACAAATGTCCAAATGTGGTAGTTGATTCAATGATTCAGGAGACTAAAAAAAAAAATCCAAATACGAATCTCAAAGTTCTGCAGAAGATTTTTCAAACTTTAAATTAAGCTTAAGATTTTTATCTTTCTTGGCTAGAGATAGTTTTGGAAAGAATTCCTGTAGCTTTATATTTCATTTATAAATTTCCTCTTCGTTTTTATTTGAAGAATATTTTTAAATGTGTGAGTGACATTCTTTGTTTAAAAACCAAGTACTGACATTAGAATGTATCAACAGTGAACAATTTTTGATCACTCAACCTCCTTTTTAAATGTTATGATTAATAGTTTCGGATTTTTAAATTATTCAGTCCCTGACAAGTTAATTGCTTACTATCTGAAAATCAATATTTTCTATTCTTTTATATTTAGAATCATCTGACTAAGATAAATCGTGTTAAAATGATTTGACTTGCAATCCATTGACGTAACTAAAATCAATACCATTATTTCAAACTATTTATACAGAGCTTATTCTACTTTTACAATGATTAATTATCGCATTTGTGAATATTCTTTCTGGAGAAGAAATACACAATTTCTTTTGTATTCATTTTTTCTTGTGAGAAGTGGAAGTCAAAATATGAAGATCCAATTATTTTTACAAATATACTTATTCTTCGCGTACTTTTTTGGACTTACACCGTTTCACTTTCGAAAATGTTGGGCTAAACCTATTTAAACTTGTTGCAAATTTGTATTGGAACTGCTGGTTTGTTATTAGCATTTCTGAAGTTATTAATTTACTTCGTTTCTTTTTATTATGATAATCGATTACTTGATTATGTGAATAAGGAAAGAGTAGTGATGAAAATTCTTAAACTTTTAAATCTTTTTATTGCAATGAATTGGTTCCTTGTGTTTGCAGGACTTGCAATATATTTGAAGTGTTTTTACATAAGGTTAGGACGTATTTGCAAAAGAATAATAAGAGAAAAGGTTCAGAAAAAGTCCTACGATTACTTGCTTATATTTTTCTTTTGTTCGGTGAGGTGCTTAATTTTATTAGCACATTTTGTTTTTGGATTACTTAAAAATGAATTTACATCTATCAACAACAATTTTGTTGGGTATCATATTTACATAGTTTCAGACTTTTATATACAAACATTCTGTATGTTTTATTTCTTAGTTTTAAAATTATCTGTTCATTTTGATATACTTAAAGAACAGATACCAACCATGAGAGTAGGCCCTAACTTGGAAGTAAAGAAATGTTCCACGATAAAAAATCATCGATTTATATATACTAACAAGAGTGTCGATTACGATATAATAAAAATTAAATCCATTATTCATTTGGTATACGAAAACGCAGAAGATCTTTACTCCTTCTTTCAAACCCCGATTTCATTCATATTTTTACATAATTTGTTATTTTTTATATCGATGGTAACTCAATCAGCAACTGAAGCTCAAATGAATTCCGAAAGAATTTTATTATTTGGATCAAACATTATTTTTGTGTTGCAGACTATTTTTGTGTCAGATATCCTTACCAATGAGGTAATATATATATATATATATATATATATATATATATATATATATATATATATATATATATATATATATATATATATATATATATATATATATATATATATATATATATATATATATATATATATATATATATATATATATGTATATATATATATATATATATATATATATATATATATATATATATATATATATATATATATATATATATATATATATATATATATATATATATATATATATATATATATATATATATATATATATATATATATATATACCCGGCTCTATAATTATTGCTTACTCCTTGTTACAATTCTAGGACCAGCATAGGAAACCACAGCTCCAAGATGCACAATCTTCTGGAGAACTCTTTGATAAAGTGTTTAGAGGTATTGAGAAAGTTTTCAGAGGTAAGATGGAGTAGGTGCTAGTCCCACTGAAAAGGAGAAAACCCTACCTGGGAGTTTAAATAAAACTCTAGGACTGGCACTAAAACCAACGAGCCAAAACTATTTTGGATTCGAACCCTGAGCCCTAAGCTGGTAAGAAAAAGTGTTACCTCTATACCAGAACAGTACAAAAGGAAATCGCATTGAGAAAGATCATGAACACCCTCCACGATGACTAACTCAAAGGCCCCCTCCTCTCTGACTGCGCTCGGATACTGGGAAACAGGTAAGTTGTTCAATGCAATTTCCTTTTGTTGAGGTAACATTTTGTTTTACCAGCTTAGAGGTCAGGGTTCGAATCCTAAATCGCAGACTTGGAGTATATATATATATATATATATATATATATATATATATATATATATATATATATATATATATATATATATATATATATAGCTATAACCTTTCCCACAATCGTGGGGTAGTGACTATCGCATGCCACATCCATCCAAACACTCACCTCTTCATTAATTTTTTCCATTCATTCTTATCCTCTGTCAACAGCACACCCTCCTCCAAATTCATCCCTCTATACCTTAACAGCTTCTTGACATTACTCATCCAACTTCAACCTCGGTCTCCCCCTATCTCTACACCCTCAACTTCTGAAACAAATACCTTTTTTGCCATTCTCTCTTCATTCAACCTACAAACATGTCCAAACCATCTCAGCATACTTTTTTCATCTATCTCATCCATACTATTTTTCCGTCCACACATTTCCTTTATTCTAACATTCCTGACCCTATCTCTTCTACCAGCACTGCAAACCGCTCGCATACCTTTCATTTAGAAAACTTCTATTTTTTCCTCTTCATAGCGTTCAGCCTTCATACTTCACTCCCATATATAACCACCGGTATACAGCATCCCTTAAACATTCTCACCTTCACCTCCCTTGGTAACCTTCCTCTACCCCAAATGTCCCTCAAACCACTCAACACCTTTTCCCTTCTCTTATTATATGACCAACTTTTTCACCCATACTAACATCACCCTCTCCAGAAATCACCCCCAGATACTTAAATAAAGCGACTGGCTCCAATTTCTTCCTACTCACTTTAATTAGTAAATAATCTCCCTCATCCACACACATCTCCCCTCCCTCCCAATTTTTCATCCAGAGAACTCATCCATCCGCAATTACTCTTAATCCCAAATCGTCGCAACCCTTTACTAACTCATCCACCAATACTTTCAAATTTTCCTGTGTCTCAGCGAAAAGTACCACATCATCCGCATACATCAACGCATTTGCATCCCACATACCATCATGCTCTCTCATTCTCATATATATATATATATATATATATATATATATATATATATATATATATATATATATATATATATATATATATATATATATATATATATATATATATATATATATATATATATCTTCTGGTGGAAGAAGGCCAGAAGTCAACCAATTTTTACCAGTGTTGGGAAACTTCAGGAATAGTTGTCGTTAAAGGTCGACATGTCCCGATACACGTAATTTGAAGTTGTTCAAGTCAAAGGAGATTGGGAATTCAAATTAAGAGAGTGTGTTTCAGAATTTACCCGTAGAGTGCATGTAAGATTGAGTATAGCTATTAAGTCAGGAGTCAGAGAGTTGGACAGAGAAATGATAAGTATGTTCAGAAACGTTTCGAACGAGGCATTCTCATTAGAGAAAGGTATATGGCGAGAAATTTCAAAAGAGCGGTGTTCGTTGTAATAGCAATAGCGATAATATATAGAGAGAGTGACGCAACAGCTCGACTGGCAGAAATAAACTGGAGAGAGTTAGTGAGAGCGAGAGTTTATTAGACGAAAAGTCTCACTCCACCTTTTCCAGGAGAGCTGTAGGAATGTCAGAACCTCCCAGATGTTTGAGATATACTCCATACAGAGGCTAACAACACTACTATAAAGAGCAAGCATCTTGGGAGGCGTGAAGAAATTACGAAGGCTCCTCAGAACAACCTAGAAATGTGATTCTTTCAAGAAAGTTTGCGAGAAAAAACAGCACCGAGAACATTAAGGAAAGACAAAAGTTTGAGATGTGTTTTTTCGAAGATGTCATAGTTGTGAGGAAGATTTTGTAGAGTAGAGAGATGGAGAAATTGATCTCTTGAGGCATTGAAGATGGCTACGTTTTCTCTGGCCCAATTTGAAATGCGAGAAAGATCGGAGGTTAGTTGTTTCAAGGCCACCCTTTTTGCGTCAATTAACGGAAAGGAAAGTAACGAAGGATGGAGTCACAGCATAGTAGTAGATAGGTGATTAAGTAATGGAGAGAAAGTCATTAAAGGAAAGTAGAATAAAAGCAGATCTCTGAAGAACACTACAATTAATAGATTTAATAGATTAGACATAAGGGGCAATCTACAACAGCTGCTATAGAGCAATTGGAGAGGAGATCAGAGAAACGCCACAGAGAGAAGGATAGATTCCAGTTAATAACTCAATTCAGAGAAACACTGACTGTAAAGTCGACTGACTGATGAACCCTTCTATGAGACTTAATAACCTGTGAATCGGTTTATTTCGTCTGTTGATTCTGAGTTTTTATTGGAACTCCCTAACATGAGTAGATTCCATGTGCCCCCTCTTAGAAAATGGCTCAGCCTATGATCTGTGGTAAAAAAAAAAAAACTTTCTACCAGAGGACATATATATATATATATATATATATATATATTATATATATATATATATATATATATATATATATATATATATATATATATATATATATATATATATATATATATATATATATATATATATATATATATAATGCTAACATACGTTCGAGATTTTCATGTAATAGATTTACTGACTGGACATATAAAGTTTCCTTTTCATTGGAGAACTTCTGTGGCGTCTTTATTAAGGTCAAGTTGATTTAAGCAAATCTCAGGTGTTGCATTTGAAGCTGGTTGTGAGAGGAAGATGAGTATGGCTATGGATGAATTTGGATAAAAAGAAGAAAAATGTATTACTTTTCTCAATTCCATATTCCAGTGCTTACGGAAGACGAACATTTCATTTCTTCTTCTTTCTTTCTCAACTTATAGGAAATATACATCTAGGAGGGAATGCTTCGTCAACTTAAAGTACTATTAAAAAGAAACGAAAAATGTATTACTTTTAACGTCATGCGAGAATTTCTTCTTGGAAGTTTTATCCAAAAATTAAAAAAAGTTCTTCATTTTTTCATCTGAACATTTCCGTATTTATTTTTCATTTGCAAGTTTTTTATTATAACATACTTTGACAATTATTGCAATTCATCAAGTGAATGGAAATTGGAGGATGAAGACTGGAAACAAGCAGATGTTTAAATTAGATACTATTTTTGTGTATTAATTTTAGGATTTTAAAGGACATCTAGTTTGATTTTAAGGTAATCTTCTATCAAGAAAGAATCGCATGACATTTTTAGCATCTAAAGTTGAAAACTATGGTGGTAAATTACTTTTTAGGCCAAATCTGCAATTTGTGATTCGAACCCTGACCTCTAAGCTGGTAAGAGAGAGTGTTCTCTATATCCTGTATAGTACAAAAGTAAATCGCAATGAGAAAACTCATGAGCGGCGCCATGATAACTACATATTTATTTTCTTGTAAGTGAAGAAAGAAAGGCAAGGAAATGACACAAAGTATTGACAGTAGTAAGAATAGCACTTTTGGCAGGTGTCAGATTTTTTCGAGGTAGCTAAATCTGGCAGCCTGAGCCTAACGGGATTTTGATTTGCAAAGCAAACCACTCCGTCCTCAAATTGACCTCCAGCTCTTTCCTGACACCATTTTGGGGGGTTCAACCCATTGAAATTGGCCTCAAGTCTGGGGAAGGGGCCCCAGCGGGGCCTCGTTAACCCCCCAAAATGGTATCAGGAAGTTACTTGAGTTTGCAAAATCGCTGCGTTCACCTCACTCTCTTTCCTGACCATTTCTTTGCTGTTCAATCCGACTGAAATTGGTTCGAATCTGGGGATCCGGGGTCCGGGGGCCCGAGGGTCCGCGTGGGTCCGTGAACCGCTAAATAAAAGGTCAGGAAGGTCCCTGAGAATGAGGCATTGCACGCAAATTCAGAAATGGCCGTTAGGCTTAGGTTGCTAGTTTTAGCCATCTCGAAAAAATCTGACACCTGTCGAAAGTGCTATCCTTACTACTATAGACACAAAGTTCTAACATGTTTGCACGTCTTAATTTTTCAACATAGAAAAATTGGGAGCTTATTACCGGAAACCAGAGTGAATAATAACGATAAAACGTATTCAAATCATACTTTCTGAATATCCAGATAAGGCATAGTAATTTAAATCAGTCAATTTGTATAATTTTGAATCATTTTCAAACTTTCTTTGAATTTTTAAAAACATTGGCTAAATTACCTTTACAAATATACTACCTAAGAAGGAGTCTCTTATATTTTATACTAAAATTAAAGCTTTACTACACTTCAAAAATTGTCCTAACGAATCGTTGGGACAAGTAGCAAAAATATCACAACAAATTTTTTCAGTTATTTTCTTATTAGAAAATAAATCGGTGAAGCGACTTTCCTATATTCTTTACGTCTTTTCTCTATTGAAAATTTTATTGTGACATTTTTGAAACTTGTCCCAACGATTCGTTATAGCAATTTTTTGCAGTGTATTGAAAGCGCAGTCAAATAAAATGTCTGAAATATAATTAAAGCGCTACTGTTTGAAATTTCGATCATTTAAATAAATACTTATAAAAATATCCATATGTTATACTTATCAAATATATTAAAACTGATTTATTTCTAAATACAACATAAATAAAAAGTTTTTCAAATATTTATTTATTTATTTATTTTTAAATAAAGTCATCAATATTCTTCTATAAAAGTTATAACTTGGCAAAATGGACTTTTTTTTGATTTAGACAAATGACTTCAAGTATAATAATTTGTTTTTGAGTTCATTACCAAGCCTATAATTAACGGTTCCATTTTTTTAATATATGTTAATAAGTAAATATATATATGTTAAATATTTATTTATTTATTTATTTTTAAATAAAGTCATCAATATTCTTCTATAAAAGTTATAACTTGGCGAAATGGACTTTTTTTGATTTAGACAAATGACTTCAAGTATAATAATTTTTTTTTGAGTTCATTACCCAGCCTATAATTAACGATTCCATTTTTTTAATATATGTTAATCAGTAATTTCTTTTGCATTGAAATTCATTTGAGGAAGAAGAATGGCTTAGAATATATCGTCTGTCAATTAAAGCAACAATACTATTATACTTTTTTATTCCTATTTGTAAATTACTTTCTTAACTGACTGATTTATATTGTTGAATTTATTCTTTGTGGACGAGTTAAGCACAATTTCTTTTGTGTTCGTTTTCGTCTTGTGAGAAGAGGAAGTCAAAATATGAAGATCCAATTATGTTTACGAATATTCTTATTCTTCGCGTCTTTTTTTGGACTTACAATGTTTCGTTTTCGAAAATGTTGGGCTAAATCTACTCTGAACTTTGTTGCAAATTTGTATTGGAACTGTTGGTTTGTTACCAACATTTCTGAAGTTATTATTTTCTTCTTTTTATTTCCTTATAAGTATCAATTCATTGATTCAGTGAATGATAAAGGAACGGCTGTTAAAATTCTACAAGCTTTAATTATTGTTATTGGACTGATTTGGGTACTTGTATTTCTGGGGTTAAATATATATTTGAGATGTTTTTACATTAGATTAGGACGTATTTTCAGAAGAATTAGCAGCGAAAAGTCTCAGAAAAAATCTAATGGTTGCCTGATAATATTTTTCTTTTGTACAACGAGATATTTACTTTTGGCAGCATTTTTTATTATACTAAGTACTTCAAGCAGGTATATGTCTCTCCCTGCTGTTAACTCATTTCATATATATATGCTTTCCCACTTATATATGTTTACGTTCAGCTGCACATTTTATTTCTCAATTTTAATGTTATCAACTGAGTTTGAAATACTTAATGAAAAGGTACCAATAATCAAAGTAAATTCTAACTTGGAAGTAAAGAAACGTTCTATGAACAAAATTAAACGATTTATATTGACTGGCACAACTATAGACTATGATATAATAACAATTAAATCCATTGTTCACTTGGTATACGAATACACACAAGATCTTTACTCCTTCTTTCAAATCCCGATTTCATTCATATTTTTAAATTTCTTGTTATTTTTTATATCTACGATAACTCAATCAGCAATCGAAGCACGTATGTCATTCGTACAAATTCTATTATTTGTATCAGACGTCATTTTTGTGGTACTGAATATTTGTGTATCAGGCATCCTTACCAATGAGGTATTTATATATATATATATATATATATATATATATATATATATATATATATATATTATATATATATATATATATATATATATATATATATATATATATATATATATATATATAGTCTCCCCTGGTGTGCAAACCCCAAAGGTCTATCAAATTGACCTTATGGGTCACTACAAAAATTATCGCATATATTTACATATTATTATTATTTATAAATTTTCTTTGTTTTCATTTAGTGTGCATTTATTATTATTATTATTATTATTATTATTATTATTATTATTATTATTATTATTATTATTATTATTATATATTATTATTATTATTATATATATATATATATATATATATATATATATATATATATATATATATATATATATATATATATATATATATATATATATATATATATATATATATATATATATATATATATATATATATATATATATATATTATATATATATATATATATATATATATATATATATATATATATATATATATATATATATATATATATATATATATATATATATATATATATATATATATATATATATATATATATATATATATATATATATATATATATATATTATATATATATATATATATATATATATATATATATATATATATATATATATATATATATATATATATATATATATATATATATATATATATATATATATATATATATATATATATATATATATATATATATATATATATATATATATATATATATATATATATTATATATATATATATATATATATATATATATATATATATATATATATATATATATATATATATATATATATATATATATATATAAATATGAACTAAATAATGTTTAAAATGAACTTCATCGATCACTTTGACAAATAGTTTAATTAATGAAATTTGTTTTCTCTTGTATTATTCGGTCTTTAATTAGGAGCAAATCAATCTGATAATAAATACTTTCATTAACATTCAAATTACCTTTCTTTATATTGACTAAGAAGGATAGGGTGATCGACAATCTGAACAATACATATATTCTCATTTAAATCCATACGACTAGTCTACTTTTTTATTTTTATTATGAATTACTTTTTTAATTGATTGATTTCAGTATTGATTTATTTATTTTAAAATGTTGAGAACAATTTCCTTTGTGTTCGTTTTCGTCTTGTGTGAGAAGGATGTTCAATTATGAAGATCCAATTATGTTTACGAATATGCTCCTTCGTAGTGTGTCTTTTGGGACTAAAACCATTTCGTTTTCGAAAATGTTGGGCAAAAAATATCCCAAACTTTGTTGCAAATTTGTATTGCAACTGCTGGTTTGTTATCAACATTTCTGAAGTTATTCTTTATTTTGTTTTATTTAATTACAAATATGGATTCATTGATGCAGTAAATGGAAAAGAAATCGCTACTAAAATTTCAATCGTTTTTACTTATGTAATTGGAATGAGTTTTACGCTTATATATTTGGGACTGAATCTGTATTCCAAATGTTTTAACCGTCAATTAGAGCGTATTTTCAAAAGAATGCTAAGCGGAAAGTCTCAGAAAAGATCTAATGGTTACTTGCTTATGTTTTTCTTTTGTATTGTGAGGTATTTAATTTTGTCAGCACATTTTATTCTAGGTACAACTCAGTCCCGAATTACGTCTTATATTCAGTATATAGATTATCATACTTACATAGTTTCATATTTATACATAACCACATTCTGTTACATTTTTTATTTCTCAGTTTTAAAGTTGTCAATTCAATTTGAGAAACTTCACGAACAAATACCAATTATAAAACCAAATCTATTTGTGAAGGAACAAATTTATAATAGGATTAGACCCAATCCATTTATGCTGACTAACAAGAGTATCGATTACGATTTAATAGCAATTAAATCGATTGTTCATTTGGCTTACGGAAACACAGAAGAACTTTACTCCTTCTTTCAAACTCCGATTTCATTTATATTTTCAAATAATGTTTTATTTTTCATCTCTCTTGTAACACTCTCGGCAACTAAAGCACAAATGTCGATGGTATACATCCTTTTATGTGTTGCAGATATTATTTTCGTCATGTTGACGATTTTTGTATCAGATGTTCTTACTAATGAGGTAATATATATATATATATATATATATATATATATATATATATATATATATATATATATATATATATATATATATATATATATATATATATATATATATATATATATTATATATATATATATATATATATATATATATATATATAATATATATATACATATATACATATTTATATAGTCTCCCCTGGTGTTGCAAACCCCTAAATGTCTTCCAAATTGACCTATTGGTCATTATAAAAATTATAGCATATATTTATTTTATTTATAAATTTTCTTTGTTTTCATTTAGTGTGCATTATATATATATATATATATATATATATATATATATATATATATATATATATATATATATATATATATATATATATATATATATATATATATATATATATATATTATATATATATATATATATATATATATATAATATATTTTAAAAATAAAGTGATGATGGCTCATTAATGAACTATTTAATGTTGAAAAATGAACTTCATCGATCACTTTGATAAATAATTTGATTAATGATATTTGTTTTCTCTTTTGTATTATTCGGTTTATAATCAGGAGCAAATCAATTTGATAATTAATACTTTCATTCACTTTCAAATTACTTTTCTTTATATTGACTAAGAAGGAGAGGTTAAAGTGGGGTGATCGATTATCTGCAGAATATATTAATTCTCATTTAAATCCATACGATTGTTGTATTTTTTAATTTTATTATAAATTACTTTTTTAATTAATTGATTTCAATATTGATTTAGACATTGTTAAAGTGTTGAGAACAATTTCCTTTGTGTTCGTTTTCGTCTTGTGTGAGAAGGATGTTCAATTATGAAGATCCAATTATGTTTACGAATATACTTCTTCGTAGCGTGTCTTTTGGGACTAAAACCTTTTCGTTTTCGAAAATGTTGGGCAAAAAATATCCCAAACTTTGTTGCAAATTTGTATTGCAACTGCTGGTTTGTTATCAACATTTCTGAAGTTATTCTTTATTTTGTTTTATTTAATTACAAATATGGATTCATTGATGCAGTAAATGGAAAAGAAATCTCTACTAAAATTTCAATCGTTTTTACTTATGTAATTGGAATGAGTTTTACGCTTATATATTTGGGACTGAATCTGTATTCCAAATGTTTTAACCGTCAATTAGAGGGTATTTGCAAAAGAATGTTAAGCGGAAAGTCTCAGAAAAGATCTAATGGTTACTTGCTTATGTTTTTCTTTTGTACTGTGAGGTATTTAATTTTGTGTGCACATTTTATTCTAAGTACAACTCAGAAGCAAATTACGTCTTATATTCAGTATATATATATTCATACTTACATAGTTTCATATTTATACATAACAACATTCTGTTACATTTTTTATTTCTCAGTTTTAAAGTTGTCAATTCAATTTGAGAAACTTGACGAACAAATACCAATTATAAAACCAAACCTCTTTGTGAAGACACAAATTTATAATAGGATTAGACCCAATCCATTTATGCTGACTAACAAGAGTATCGATTACGATTTAATAGCAATTAAATCGATTGTTCATTTGGCTTACGGAAATACAGAAGAACTTTACTCCTTCTTTCAAACTCCGATTTCATTTATATTTTTAAATAATGTCTTTTTTTTCATCTCTCTTGTAACACTCTCGGCAACTGAAGCCCAAATGTCGATCGTATACATCCTTTTATGTGTAGCAGATATTATTTTCGTCATGTTGACGATTTTTGTATCAGACGTTCTTACTAATGAGGTATATATATATATATATTATATATATATATATATATATATATATATATATATATATATATATATATATATATATATATATATATATATATATATATATATATATATATATATATATATATATATATATATATATATATATAAAACCACTAAGTAAAACCAAAACAAATAATAATAAAAAGTTAAAATTAAGTTGAATTAACTAAGTGTTAAGACCTGTAATAGCAGAAATAAGAACAAAAATTTAAAACGCACTATATTTCAAAGAACTATCCTTCTCATCAGATGCGATAAGATTAAAAGAAAAGTTAAAAAGAAAATACTGTCTTAACTTTTCTTTTAATCTTATCGCATCTGATGAGAAGGATAGTTCCTTGAAATATAGTGCGTTTTAAATTTTTATTCCTATTTCTGCTATTACCGGTCTTAACACTTAGTTAATTCCCCTTAATTTTAACTTTTTATTATTTTTTTGTTGTTTTATTTAGTGGTTTTATAATTATTATTAATAATAGAGAACGAGTGATTTAGTTCTCTTTAAAAATATTTTTAATATATATATATATATATATATATATATATATATATATATATATATATATATATATATATATATATATATATATATATATATATTATATATATATATATATATATATATATATATATATATATATATATATATATATATATATATATATATATATATATATAATTTTCAGAGCCGAAATATTCTTAGAAAATTATACATCTTGATGAGTCATGAAAATAGAAGAGAAAAAAGAGAAGAGGTATTTATATATTTTTGTTAATAATAATATTAATAAATAATAATAATAATAATAATAATAATAATAATAATAATAATAATAATAATAATAATAATAATAATAATAATAATAATAATAATAATAATAATAATAATAATAATAATAATAATAAGGCGGCTCCGTAGCTCGGTCGATCGAGCACTCGTGATAGCAAACGAGAGGTCCAGGGTTCGAAGCCTGGCCGGAGCTGGAAATTTGAGCGGTTTCTCCTTGCGCTTTGCTTCGAATGACTCAATCGTTAAATGAGTACATCAGTGGAGTGCTCTTGCCACTGATGGGAAAACTCCCCGGCATCCGCGATAGGCCTGGCCCAGCCAGCGGTATCCGCCGTAAGGCCCAAGAAACTCTAGGATCTTCCTCGAAAGATCCTGCTGACAGGTGCTCGCACCTACAGGAGTATGGTGAGTTTAATAATAATAATAATAATAATAATAATAATAATAATAATAATAATAATAATAATAATAATAATAATAATAATAATAATAATAATAATAATAATAATAATAATAATAATAATAATAATAATAATAATAATAATAATAATAATAATAATATAATAATAATAATAAATAATAATAATAATAATAATAATAATAATAATAATAATAATAATAATAATAATAATAATAATAATAATAATAATAATAAAGGTGGAAATACATAGTTTAGACCTTTCAAAAAGATTTTTGCTCAGGTGGTTATAAAACTTTCTACTTTTTTTCTCTTTGTTTGCGTGATTTTTAAAAATATTAATTGGCAACCAAGAATTTCAGATTTGAATTTTAAACCTGTAAAATAGTATGAGAGACTTTATGAAAGTTAATAAATATATCATTGTTTGAGAGATTTTATAAAAGTTAATAGATCATTTTTTGAGAAACTTTAGGAAGGTTAATAGATAATTTATTTTAGACTTCATGAAAGCTAATATATTATTTTTGAGAGACTTTGTGAAAGTTTACAAATAATTTTTTGAGAGACTTTTTGAAAGTTTATTGATAATTTTTTGAGAGACTTTATGAAAGTTAATATATTATTTTTGAGAGACTATAAAAGTTAATAGATCATTTTTTTAGACTTTAGAAAAGTTAATAGATAATTTTTGAGAGACTTTGTGAAAATTTATATATTATTTTTTGAGAGAATTTAGGAAAATTAATAGATCATTTTTTGAGACTTTATGAAAGTTAATAGATCATTTTTTTGAGATTTTATGAAAGCTAATATATCATTTTTGAGAAACTTTGTGAAAATTTATAAATAAATTTTTGAGAGACTTTATGAAAGTTTATAAATAATTTATAAGTTTATAAATATATCAAAATATTCTTTCAGATTGCTATCCTTTGTAAGATTTTAGAAAACTTTCCTAAAATTGGCTTTTTTGGATTTTTTAATATTGATCGACATTGTTTGGTGCCTGTAAGTATAATCCCATACTGTAAATATAAATTTAGATCCTGTAAGTACTTTTATTTTGTTAAAATTTGGGCAAGTGATTGTTTGAAATAGTTTTCAAATACTTTTCTGTTAATTAAATTTTTTTTGATAAGTGCCATGGTATCATGCTGACTATTTTGAATTGCTGCAAAAAAATCATTTTATTATCCTTTGTTCAATCATTTTATTATCCTTTTATTCAATCATTTTTTATCTTCTTTTATTTTGCAGATTGTGAGCACCTTCTTCACATATTTTATAATTGGAATGCAGTTCAATGCATCCTAAAAATGATGATCTAGGAATTTTCAGAGATATTCTGATTCTGAGATAACGAAATATTGTTATTTTTTATTATATTTTTGAGTATTTTCACCAAAAAAATAAAATGAAAAATTTTACACATTTTTTGCAAGAATGTTTAAAAATGCACCAAATCCAAAAAGTGGAGTTTCTTTTCGTTTTTCTAGGAAATAAAAGTACTAGAAATAATATTTTGTTTAAAAAAAAAAGAACGTTGCTGATTATTGTTTTTCTTTCATTTTTTTCAGTTTAAATAAATATGTTTGTTTAATTCTTCTTGTTTTATTATAACCTCTACTTAAAATATTTTACCGACATTAATAAATTAAAAGCATAAAGTCTTAAACAATATTATTTCAAAGACTTTATTTGTGTGTTTGTGTGTTTGTGTGTGTGATTTCTAGTACGATTGCAAAGTATTCTAATAAAATAGAAAATTTCCAGAAGTTAAATGAATTTTGTCTTAAAATAACATCACTTTGAAGGAAAAGATATTTAACAGTTTTTTAACTAAGAGAAAAAAAAAAATAATAATAAAAATTGGCACTAATGTGACTACATTTTAAGAAAGAACTACTCATATCACTCCTTTCTAAAATAATTTTATTTTTGTAATTATAAACGAAAGAGTAACATTTTAGGAAACATTTTTTAAATCATCAATTCTAAAACATTTATACTTATTTCCAATATACAATTCTTATCTTAACTTAAAAGAAAAAATCCAATTCCTTGAATGATGAAATCAAGCAAGCATACAAGTTTAAAACATGTAAATAAATTGGAACTATTTAGAAACTTCTCCAAAACTTTTTCAATTCTCTGAAGAATATTTAATTAACAAATGAAGTTAACTTATTACAAAAGCGAAGTTAGATTGTTGCAAACAAATATTTTCTTTCAAAAGATAAACTATCAGAGTATAATAATAATAATAATAATAAGAAGAAGAAGAAGAAGAAGAAGGATTATAATAGGCCCTAACAATAATAATAATAATAATAATAATAATAATAATAATAATAATAATATAAAAAAAGAGAATCTAATAATAATAAGAAGGCGACGAATCTAATATTAATAATGGAATTATAAATTATTTTTTTCTTTTTTCTGTTTCAAATCCCTTCTATTTTATTATAAATAATATATAATATAAAATATATATATATATATATATATATATATATATATATATATATATATATATATATATATATATATATATATATATATATATATATATATATATATATATATATATATATATATATATATATATATATATATATATATATATATATATATATATATATATATATATATATATATATATATATATATATATATATATATATATATATATATATATATATATATATATATATATATATATATATATATATATATATATATATATATAGTATATATATATATATATATATATATAGTTCATTTTCTCCTTTGAAAATATTCATTTTTGGCTTAACCTTTTGCAGAATCAGATGTATATAAATCGATGCACAATTTAAGTTTTAGGATTATCATAGGAAATTTGTTTTTAACAAAATTTGTGCAGAAGTTCTTCCATACTTTCAACTATATATATATATATATATATATATATATATATATATATATATATATATATATATATATATATATATATATATATATATATATATATATATATATATATATATATATATATATATATATATATATATATATATATATATATATATATATATATATATATATATATATTTGCATTCTTAGCATTTTAACTTTATTATCAAATGTGTGTATGCGCGTTTTTTTTTTTTTTTTTTTTTTTTGTAGAGAAACTAGAAATTTTTGTCTTGTATAGAGGAAGGCTGCATGGAAGTGGATCAATAAACTCAGGTGATTCTAGACATTTTATGTCTGGGGTAAGGAAAAATACACCTGGTCTAACCAGATCCTATCCTAACTCTGTAGAGAGAACGAATACCTAACGCAAAAAGAAAAAAAAAGTGAAAACCCATTCTTAAATATTATTTTAAATTATAGTTGTCATTAACCTTTTAGCTGAGGCCCCTCTTTCGTCAGTGCAGACTGGGCTTTGAAAAAATAGTGAATAAGCTTAATCTTCAATCAACAATTAGTAAATATATACAAGTTTTAAGACTAATAGATTTTGTCTCTTTAAACTCACAAAAGATATTGACCCTAGTTTTTTCCACTCCTTCAGGTCCTGCTTTACTTTTATTCCTTTCTATCGGAGAGAAAATGAAAAGAAAATAACTTTCTTTCCTACATTAAAAATTAATTTTTCAATTTGTCTATATCGATTAAAAAATGTCAGCGTCGGCCTTCTCAAAATGAAATGAAATGAAAAATTTATTGAATCAATAGTTATACAACGAAGATTGTCAAAAGATGAAGCTCCATTTGTGTTTAAACTTCCATCTTTTTATTGCTGCTCTTTTTGGTTTATGGAAATTTCGCTTTCAAAAATGTGTTCCAAATCCTACTATAAATTTTTTAGCAGTACTTTACAGTAATTGTCTGTTTGTGGCCAATATTAGTCTGTTTTTGATGTTTTGTTCCATGATTCCTCAAACAGTGTCCTTGGAGATTTCACTCAAAGATCAAACTCTCATTGTTATACTTTTAAATACAATACAAGTCGCAATTTTCACTTTATGGACGGTGTTCAGTGTTGGGTTAAATATATATGTAAAATGTTTTTCCAATCAGTTACAGTCATGTTGTAAGAGAGTGATTACATTTACCAAAAAGCCTTTCAAAAAGAATTGGGATTATTACATCATGTTTTTGGCTAGCGGAATTCAATATCTTTTATGGATTATAACATTTACATTTGGTTCCTACAATTATGGAAGTGTCTCAATTTATGGTATTCTAAAAATTTCACTTTATATTTGTACTTGCATTCATGTATTCTCGTTCAGTTGCGTTTTCTTCAATTTGGTGTTAGAATTGGCAATTGTATTCGATTTCTTAAGAGATCAAATCCCAGTAATTAAACAAAGTCTCAAATTACGTAAAACTGATTTTGTAACTCCTTATGATGAGCAATATGAACACCAACATTCAATCAAAGAAAAGGAAAAAGTAAAATTCAATTTATCATTGGTTAAAAAAATTATTCTCATTTTAAACGAGATTACTGAAGAGCTTTATTCTTTCTTTCAAACTCCAATTTCTTTAGTATTATTAAATCTCTTGCTCGTATTTATAACAGTGCTCACAAAAGGCGGAACTGATGCTAACGTAGACAATTTTGACATAGCTCAACTTATTAGTTATTTGGGTTTCTTGATGCTGACCATGTGTACATCTGACATCCTGACAAGGATAGTATATATATATATATATATATATATATATATATATATATATATATATATATATATATATATATATATATATATATATATATATATATATATATATATATATATATATATATATATATATATATATATATATATATATATATATATATATATATATATATATATATATATATATATATATATATATATATATATATATATATATATATATATATATATATATATATATATATATATATATATATATATATATATATATATATATATATTTATTTATTCAGAGTAGTGTTGTACTAAAAAAACTCTACGTGTTTCGTGCAAGTGAAACTCAGCTTTGCCGAAGAGAACAGGTAAAAATATTTAATAGATATGATTTAAAATAGATAACTAGATTAAACTCAATAATAATAATAATAATAATAATAATAATAATAATAATAATAATAATAATAATAATAATAATAGTAATAATAATAATAATATAATAAGTATTGAACAAATCAACTTTTCGAGGGTAAGGGAAACTATTTTTATTTATTTAAGAGAGAGAGAGAGAGAGAGAGAGAGAGAGAGAGAGAGAGAGAGAGAGAGAGAGAGAGAGAGAGAGAGAGAGAGAGAGAGAGAGAGAGAGAGAGAGAGAGAGAGAGAGAGAGAGAGAGAGAGAGAGAGAGAGAGAGAGAGAGAGAGAGAGAGAGAGAGAGAGAGAGAGAGAGAGAGAGAGAGAGAGAGAGAGAGAGAGAGAGAGAGAGAGAGAGAGAGAGAGAGAGAGAGAGAGAGAGAGAGAGAGAATTATCAAATTTGTCCTTTACAGATTGTTATAATGTGTAAAATTTTGGAAACCTTCCCCAAAATCGGATTCTTCGGACTTTTTACAGTTGACCGTCGTTGCTTGGTGCCGGTAAGTTATTCTCTCAATTCTTTATCATTTTTCACGAGACAAATTCGTTTATAAATATAAATAAAATAGTTGTTTTTTTGTTTTATTTATTTATTTCTTAATTAATTTTCAATTCGAAATTTTTTGTTTTTAACTCAAATTTATTTTTTTTTATTATTACTTAAATTTTGTGAATGGTATGTAGTTTAATTACTATAGTTCTCATTTTTCCAATTGTTTATTTGTTTCATTATTGTTTTACTTTATGTTATTCACTTTATTTACTTATTACTTATTAGTATTATTATTATTTTTTTTTTAAATTGCAGATTGTGAGCTCATTTATGACCTACTTCGTTATCGGGATGCAATTCCACTTTTCTTAAGTGTTTTTTTTCCTTGTATAGTAATACATTATAATTTTAAAGTCATTGGTAATAAATAATAAAAAAGTAATTAAAAATATAATTCAATTTTAAGCATTAGATTATGTTTATAAAATCAGTTTCTATGATTTTTATGCATCAAATTAAAGTTTTTTTCTAAAAAAAAAATAAAAAAAATTTTTTTTTTTTTTTTTTGGCGTTTCATTTGGAATCTGATAATTATGATACATACATTTAATTGCTACAATTTAAGAAACATATTACGCTGGCTACTTTAAATGGCAAAGTGACAAGATGGAAAGGGTGCATTAAGAAAAAAAAAAAAAAAAAAAAAAAAAAACTCATCCATTTACAATCAATCATTTTAAAATTTTGGATATTTTTTCACTTGTGTTACATTGGGCGACGAACCTGCGCGATGCTCGATTTATTCATTTTAATGCAGAGTGATGTGGTGGCAACCAAAATAAAAATGAAATGCGGGTGTCGGTGAACACTCACATTTGCAACAGACTACGAATATTCTTTCGACTTCTGGCAGACTTGCAAAAAATCAGAATTAGTATTTTTTTTTTTACATTTTATCATCACTCACGGGCAGAGCCCTTTCCAAGGAGGAGGCATAATTAAAGAATAATAGAAAACCCACTCAGCCTAACGTAGATCTTTGATGTATGGGCAAACATGATTCAAAGAGAGGTAGTTTAAATACAGTAGGAAAAACAGAAGGTAGGATATATATATATATATATATATATATATATATATATATATATATATATATATATATATATATATATATATATATATATATATATATATATATATATATATATATATATATATATATATATATATATATATATATATATATATATATATATATATATATATATATATATATATATATATATATATATATATATATATATATATATATATATATATATATATATATATATATATATATATATATATATATATATATATATATATATATATATATATATATATATATATATATATATATATATATATATATATATATATATATATATATATATATATATATATATATATATATATATATATATATATATATATATATATATATATATATATATAAAATTAAAGAATTGAAGTTAGATAATAGAACAGAAATTATTAACAAATCATACGAAGAAGTGGAGGCAAAGTCAGAGCAGAGTTCAACTTTAACACAAAGGAAGAGATAAGAAGCGTCAGAAGGAGAGAGAGAAAAGGAGCCAAACATAATATAAAAAGAAATTAGTTTATCCTTTGAAAAAGACAAAAATCCCTGAAGGAAGTTTGTGACAAAAAGAAAGACCAAAGTTAAGCCATAGTTTCACGCCATACCCTCATATTCAACTTGACGAAATAATCCACTTCAATACCCAGTCACGGTAAACACACACATGTAGTAGCATTTACATGACGCTATATCATATACGATTAATGTAGATCATCATATTAGAATCAGTGGAAAAATCTAATGGTCATCTCTTTCAAGAACAATCAATCGCATTCCACCAGACATGAATGAGCTTAGGTTTCAGAAGTTAAGGCAAACATTTATTTGGTGTAAAAGCCAGATTTATATCGAAAAAAATCTAAGTTACAGTAACTCTTGACATTTTTTATTTTTTTTTTGTGTTGCACCAGCTTTCAACTCTTTTTTTTTTTATTACCTAACAACCCCACCCCTCTCGTTCATTTTTTGGGAGAGGAAGGAAGTGACAATTTTATTAAACATAAATGAAACAATTTTACTAAAAAATGCAAAGTATACAATTTTAAAATTATGTAGATAAAAATGAATAATGACAAAAGTTGTCAATTAACCTTAATTGTGACAATCGTTTTTTTTAAACATGAATTGTTTTCAAAGTTTTTCTTTCATTTTATTTAAGTAAATATTAATAGCACTGTCATGTATAATAGAATTACTATTGAAGACAATAATTTCATTTTGTTACATTAGCTCACTGCAACCTTTATCAAGCCCGGCGCCTACCACGGGCGGTATCTCCAAGTTAAGAACAAAAATCAGATTCGTTAAATGAGCTTTAGAAGTGTATAATAAAATCAGATTCGTTAAATAAGCTTTAGAAGTGTATAATAAAAATGCTATATGAAAAATAATTTATAACAAGATATTTACATCCTATTAATAAAAATAAAAATTAATAATAATATATAACTATGATAATAATTACAATAATCAGCATTATGACCACATATTCAAAATATGAACCCTTCAAACTACAATTAGCAGTTAAAAAAAAAATGTAAAATTTACCATGTAAAGCACTTAATTAACGGACGTTTAATTAAGCATTAACTTATTAAATTAAAATTCTAAAACATACATAATGGAGTGAATTTAAAATGAAGCAATAATAATAGTAATAATAATAATAATAATAATAATAATAATAACTTCTTTATAATCAAATACGATCATAGAGCAATGACGTTGACAGGTGCTTATTTAACAGGTTTTATTTTGCTCGATTTCTCTGCAGTTTTTTTTTTTTTAAATAGATTCCTTAAACACACAAACATTTTGTTCATATATTTCCCCGGAAATAAAATTTGTTCCAAACAAACTTCTAGCAGTTCAACTTAATAAAAAAAAAAATCCCATTATTTGTTTATTAAATATTAACAAATTGATGCTCTTTAACTTTTTTAGCACCGAGTGAGAGACTACTAAAAATTATCGACAGATATATGGACTTTGTTAGACGATCGACAGATATTTTCAGAAAATCATGCCCAGTCTGCTCCACATCATTTTACCTGGATTCCGGCCAAAAAATAATAATAATAATAATAATAATAATAATAATAATAATAATAATAATAATAATAACTCATGAGCACCGATGATTTCCAGTGAAAAAATTATATTTCATTATTTTATAATGTTTCTGCACAGTTTTAGAACAATGCGACAAATGTTACACATAAAATAACATCACATACAAATATAGTTTATTGTACTGTTGTACTGTAACAGCATCTCTATAATAAGAATCCACAACTTAGGATCATTTGCATAATGGTAGACAAAGGCTTGCGATGCTTACTCTGAATGTAAGCTGAACAATTTTGCAACTTCATTTAGGTCCTCGTAGCTTTTCCCTTCCTTTATAATCTGTAATAATAATAATAAAAATAATAATAATAATAATTATAATAATAATGTAGAACTTGGAGTGACAAATAATTTTATATAATATTTAACTTTGGATATAAGAAGTAACAGAAATTATTCGTTGTTCTATAGGTTGTTCTGCAACATTCAAATTTATGAAATCAAATAAATTTTCGTAAACCAAGTTTTCATTTTTCCTTTTTAAAGACTCAGAAATAAAAAAAAAAATTGACGAATTCTTTTTTTTACCTTTTCAAAAAGAAACGTACAGCTTCCCTAGCATAATCTATTAAAGTGTGCTAAGTCCTACATGTGTACTTACACACCTTTGGTTTACTTTATAGAATTGTACAGCATCGTTGAACACTTATGTTTTAAACTATTTCAACTACAAATTCATTCTCGTGCATTGTGCATTATCTTTTAACATGATAAATGAGGAGCGTTGTTCTGAATTATCAAAGCTTTCACTCTCTTAGATAGCTTCACTACTCTTATTTTACTGCGAATCCTATCGTTTATTCTGTATTTTTTTTATGATTTTGTGTATTTTTTGGTTAATAAAGCTCTTCTCAAAAAAAAATTTTTTTAAATAATTATACTGTAAATTATTTATTTATGAAATTGGGACAGACTAAAACCTGAGCTGGTTGAGCAGCATGAATTCTGAATTTAAAAATAAAATAAAAAAAATTATAGATCAGCTAAAAAAAAACCTTGACCTGAGGAAAATTTTTTTAAAGGCAGCCTAGTGAGTTTTCAACTTATGAAGCACAACGGTCTTTAACTATTGAACGGAGATACCCACATAAAAATAGTATACAACATTAAATTAAATTTCTCAAATGTTAAGAATAAATTTAAAAAAAAAAAAAAAATTCTAACCTTCCGTGCTATGGGCATCCTGTTAAAAACATTCCAAAGGACAATCCCCACTACAATGTTATCCCTCAAATAGAAAACTATTCCCTTTCCATAGTTTTCTCCTAGTTGTGGGGAATGAGGAACAGAGGAGCCTACTGAAGGAGAGAGAGTCTTTGCTTTTGATTCCGTTTCGGATCTTAAACTTTCTCCAGTTGCTTCTACCACGGCTTTTGGTGTGTCCTTTTCGGTTGCCTTGGCGAAAACTCCTACCGTAGGCAGAGTTGAATCCACAATTCCAATAGCTTCGTACCCAACGTCAGGCCCAAGATCAGACCAAAACATACTTTGATGCCAATAAGGTTTGCCTGAAAATAATATATTTTTAATACTTAGTTTTAACCTGAAAAATAATAATAATAATAATAATAATATATATTTTATGCAACGCATAAACTCAAAATATTTGTTATATAAAACTCTTAAATGATGGTTATCTTATGATTAAAATATTATGTCTGAGTTATAGTTTATTGGATCACGAAAATGGGGCAAAACTCCCTAACAAATCTAATACAAGCCGAATCACATATTCACTATCCTATTTAATTATGGATAATTATATGTTTGACTAATAATTATTCATAAGCCAATGGAATATTTAAAATCACTAACTCACTAAATGATGATTGTCAATACACATCATAGCTACGTTACAAAAAACTTTTTAAACCCTATCGAAAATATAATAATCCATTAATAAAAACCAAAGAATCATCCATGCATTGATTAGGTCTATATTAATCAGTTACTGGCTTGTATATCTTCACTTTTATTATAAAAGTCCTTTAAGTTACATTGTTATGTAAAACTTAATGTTTCCTCTCAAACGGCGCTGTATATTACTGTTACACATTATTATACTCTCTCTCAAACGATGCTGTGTATTACTGTTATACATTATTGTATTCTCTCTCAAACGGTGTTGTGTATTACTGTGTTACACATTATTATACTATATCCTTAATACTCATCCTAAGAATGTCCTCATCATAAGAATGTCTGCAAAAAACAGACCTTATCCTTGTGTCTTAAAGAAAAAAAAAATAAAAATAAAAATCAATTCCATTAGAAAATTATAAAAATATTTACAATATATTATGTGAGCAACTTTCAGTATTAGCATTTAAATATCCTTAATAAAGATAAGTATAGTAATTATACTTCCAATATGCATGGATATTATGCATTCAATTTTCTTATAACCCCAAATTCAATGGTAAAAAAAAAAATTCAAATTTCCATGCAACATTTCTAAACTGAATTCGCTCTGAAATACAACAAATGGGTATTTAATATATAAAAAATCAAGAATTGGCACCTATTTTCTCCCAATAATCTTAAAGGCGTGACTTCTCCTTTTAAGACGGGCAAGTTCACTTTCAAGTGAAGAGATAATTAAATGATGCTTTCTCATTTAGAGAGAATATAAAAACGAAGTGACAATAGTTTATAAACAAAGTATATTCACAGATGATTAAAGTTTTCATTCTTTGAAAATTTTGTTCTTTTTATCAAGAATTTCAGTACAAATATAATTAAATATTTCTTTCATTATAAATACATATTGTTTACGTGTAATTAATAAATAAATTTGATATAAATTACCTTAACACTAAAACTCTATTACTGACAAACAAACAAGCCCTAATAACAACGCTGAAGAAGATTTTGCTGTTACAACTTCATTACAACTTTGCCCGTGAGACAAAACTAAAAAAGGAAGAAATTTATATGATCTTTGAATGTACTGGCTCTTCTTTTTGTATGTGTTTGGGTTCATGAATGTTTTGTACCGGGTTTTTTTTATTTTTTTTTTTTTACCAAACTTCTGCATATGTAAGGTTTCAAAAACAAAAAGGAAAAGTGGTTATTTTAACCATGCACAATATATCAGTAATTTAATTTCTCTTAGTATGGGTAATATGCACGAAAGCTCTTTTCACATCAGTCAAGATCAACTTCAACTAGTGTGATAGCTACAAATACATAAAGACAATTTGTCCTCCATGAAAAATTATTATTTAAAATTTTTACAAAAAATAATATACAATACAAAAAACAAAATTAATCCTTAAACAAAACATTCAGCAAAAGACAATTCTTTGAAAATAAAATGAAATAAAAACAAAACGCACTTCTAAACCGTCGAAATAACTTTTAAAAAACTTCAAAATTTCAGCCAATTGATAAGAAACATTTATATCTATACACATTTTATCATGAGAACTGTACAAAAATTAGTTGTAAGGTGAATGATTAACGAAACCTTTATATCCCATAACTGCTTTACAATAAGGGTATTTTTTTACATGAAATATATCAGTATTTAAAAAAAAAAAAAAAAAAAAAAAAAAAAAAAAAAAAGAAAGAAAGAAAGGAATATCTTAAAGCAAAAATATCAGATTCTTCTTACCTGCACCAGTCATATTTTCTCCAGCTAATCTGCCAGATACAATGGCATGGTCATGATGTTCCACCCTCCTTCGGCCAAGTCTAATATCATAGAAACAAGCTGCATCTCCAGCCTAAAATTTAAGAAAATGAAAACTGAAATTTTTTTTTTTTTTTCAATAAAAAAAAAATATTTTAATCTACCTTATATTAAATAGTAATAATTTCCCTTCCATCTTCTGCTTTTCCAGCTTGTTAAAGTACCTTACTTTAAAGTTTCCATCTTTGTTCATGTAAGAAATTTATATTTTATTATTTAATTTTTTTTTATTTATATTTTTCATTTTATTTTATTATTTCATTATCATAAACCCCCCCCCACTCCCTTTGATTAAGGGTTTGCCCGAGACATGTGTGATCGTAAAAATATTTCACCTATATATATATATATATATATATATATATATATATATATATATATATATATATATATATATATATATATATATATATATATATATATATATATATATATATATATATATATATATATATATATATATATATATATATATATATATATATATATATATATATATATATATATATATATATATATATATATATATATAATCACAACCTTAAATGACCTCTACAGAAATTTTTTTTTATAGATTTACTTTCTTCAGAATATAAAATTTATAATTGTAAACATTTATAATTTGGACAAATTACACCAAAACCAAAACCCGTTAATTGAATAAGTAAATTAAGATATTTCACTTACCACCCACAAATTAGACCTAGCTTCTAATTCTGCATTGACACGGAAACCTCCATGAATGTCATCCACTTCAAGACCAGAAGTTGTGGCTAATTCAATATTAGGATCCAGCCCTACAGCAACGACAATGTGATCTGTGTTAATCTGAAACATGTTTCAAGTGAGTTTCAAATGTTCCCTATGCATATTTCATTAGCTTTAATATTATAATTTTAAATCACTTATAGAGTGCTAAGGATTTAAGACTTGGGGATAGGGTAGCCAATTCGACATTCATAATATCGAACAATGACCAAACTAAAAAGAAACAAAAGATATACGCAAGTATGGGAGAGGAGGGTTTGTCTGCAATAATTTAGTTTTCAATATTAGCACATTCCAAACTGTGTGTCCATTCGTACATCACCATAATGTAATAAACAACATATTATTAAATGCATATACATATGCAATCACACATTAATACGCCAAAGTTTCAATTCATAATAATTCCAATTATACCGCGATTATAGTTCATTATCGCATAACTAGCTTTTTTTCAGTGTTAACTTGAACAGACTCTAGTTTTGAGTATTAAAAAAACAAAACAATAAAACAATTCACTTGGGCAGTAAAATAATTAAATGACTTCCTGCTACAGATCTTTCATATTCTTCCTGTACAGATCTTTCATATTATTATATTATATATATATATATATATATATATATATATATATATATATATATATATATATATATATATATATATATATATATATATATATATATATATATATATATATATATATATATATATATATATATATATATATATATATATATATATATATATATATATATATATATATATATATATATATATATATATATATATATATATATATATATATATATATATATATATATATATATATATATATATATTATCATTATCGAGGTTTGAAAAGAATAAATATCAAATTTTTACATCCAAATATAAGCAGTGAAAACTCAAGTTTAAGAAAAATCATTTTTTTAATTAATACAGTATGCAATAAAAAAGATTCTATTCAAAATTTTCAGAACAAAGTTTAATATTAAAGAAAAAATTAAATATTATACTAAACGCTATCGAACATAATAGATAGTAAACCTTCTAAACTAATAATTTTAACCTACCTGTTTCCCTGTATTCAAGGTAAGTTTAATTTTTCCAGAAGGAGATTTTTCTGCTTTCTTAACATAAGAATTATTAAAAATCTCTACTCCTTCTCCCTTTACTTTATCCATGGTCCACTGAGATAAATATTCGGGGAGAACTTTCCCCATGTTCCCTGCTTCAGGGAACAATTGAGAAACGGAGCCCTTACCCAGTTTACCTAATGAGAAAAAGGTTCAGTGGAAAATATAAAATTTCCATCTCTTAAATACACACAACAAAAAATTTAAAGCATATATATATATATATATATATATATATATATATATATATATATATATATATATATATATATATATATATATATATATATATATATATATATATATATATATATATATTATATTTTTTTTAAGTAAGGAAATAAAAGAGTCATCAACAGATAAATAAATTATTTTAATATCTAAGATAAACTTCCATATAATCTTATAAACATCAAAAAATAATTTCCTAAAGAAAAATAATCATAAAAATTATTAATTTGATTCTTATTAAATTACCTTTAAAAAAGAAAAAAAAAAAAAAAACAACAACTCACTTTTAAATCCTAAGGCACAAGCTAATTCGGATCCGAGGAACCCTCCTCCTATAATGGTCACGTGTTTTCCCGATTCAGTAACTTTATGAAGTTTTTGAAAGTCAGAAATGGTTCTAAATAATGTGATATTGTTTTTAAGATCTCCAAGTTTATCAAACACTGGTAGTGATTTTGGTCGGCCTCCTAAACAAACATATGAGAAAACCGAACATAAGGAATAATAATAGCAGTAATAGTAGTAATAATCATAATAATAATAGTAGTAATAATGATAATAATAATAATAATAATAATAATAATAAATATATTATTTAA
>SEYY01019084.1:22500-32500 GCA_009176605.1 Armadillidium nasatum | reverse complement strand
TATATATATATATATATATATATATATATATATATATATATATATATATATATATATATATATATATATATATATATATATATATATATATATATAGTGTGGAACTCGAATGTGTACAATAGCCAACACCAAATTTGATTATTAAAATGTGCATTACACTTACTTTTGCTTTTGCATCTCTGGATTTAATTGCTCTAAAGGCTGCTACAGATGCAGTTCCAGCTCCAACTATTAAGTAAGGAACATGTTCAGGAATAGATTTGCTTCCTGCATGTACGGCTTTAATACAAAAAGAAAATTTTACATTACTTAAAACATATGGTAAAACAATTGGACATCAGTGTTTTATATTCACTTTCTTTAATTCCAAATAAAAAAAATAAAAATATTGTTATAATTGATTGTCTAGAATTTGGCATATAAAAAAGTAATAAAAAAAAAATCAGAGCTAATACTTACCAAATTTATAAGAGTAATATTACAATATACAGGAAGCCATTCACCTTAAATGATAATAAAACAACAGTAAACAATCCCGTTTATTACGTTTTCCTTACCTGAACTTTTTTTTTTGGTTTAATAGAAATTTAAAAACAATAACGATAACTATTTACAAGAGGGAGAATAATAAAAATCTACTAAAAGAAAAGTTTTTTGAAAAAAGAAAAAAAAGTCAACCAGGCATGCTAATTCCAATAACTGTGATATATCATGCTAAAAAAGTATTATTTAGTCTGGCAAGTGAAAAAATAAATCTGAACAATGAAGTAAATATGTTATGGAAGATTACATGTTTAAAGATGAGAAAAAAGGTGGATGCAAAATTTAAATGCAAGTATTTTACTAAGCGTCTGAAGAATTATTGTCTGTTTCTTCATTGCCAGAAGAGGAAGAGGGTGCATTAACAGAACTATCATCAGTAATGATAACAACATCTTTACTGGTAGAATCCTCTGTCTCAACAGAGGATTCTTCCTCTTCAATTACTTTATTTTCTATTGTTTCTTTATTAGCAACAGGATCTAAAACTTCAACAGTATGTAAACCTTCCTCACTTTTTGGTTCTGCAGACTCTTTCACATTGGATGCTGATGACTTAGTTTCTTGGGTATCACCAGTGGATGACTCACTATCCTGGGTACCAGAAGCTTCTTTACTGGAAATGAAAGGTTCTCTTGGCTCTAATTCTATAAGACCTGGTCCTCTACCCCAATTTATAATGTCTGACTTTATTGCCTGAAAAAAAAAAAAAAAAAAAAAAAAAAAAATCAAAATGACTGGCATGAACTAACGATATTATATATTTTTTCCAAAACTTGGTAAACACATTTGTCGCACTCAATACATCGGCCTAAGTATACAAAATAAACTAAAATGTTACAGCACAATTTTTATTCACAACTCTATTCTCTCTTATTAGTTCTTTTACATTTTCAATTTAATTTCAAACATACACTTGCACTTCACTAAAAAAAAAAAAAGAAAAAAAAAAAAATTTTTTTTAAAAAAAAAACAAAAAACTGTCCCATTAGATATGATATGATGCAAGGGTAAATGATAAGGGAAGAGAAGGTGAAAGGGAAAAAAAACTTTATTTTGTATCATAATATGCATGAAAAAAAAAAAAAAAAAAAAAAAAGTTCAATTTTTTATCACCAAAGGTTTAAATAATGGAGAAGAAAACTGTTATACACAACACAAGAATAATCTGAACAAACCACTACTCCCTTCCAAATGTGTGGAATTAAGAGGAATTTGAGTTACATGAGAGAGGGAATAAAAACCATATGTTTTATAGAGGCTAAAGTTAAATATTCCTAAGAAGCTTGAATCAGCAACAAAAAAGCAGGAATATCTGTTTTTGGCAAGCTATCCCTCTTTCTCTCTTCAACTTCTGTTGGTGTGATAAGAAAGGAGATCGGAGAGAAAAAAAAAAAAAAAAAATTTCATACAGAAAAGATTCCTTTTTATTTTTTTTATTATTATGAAAAAGGAAATATGTTTTTAAACATATTTCAACAATCAAAATAAGAAACCAATTTAATTTTTTTTAAAATTTATAAAGCAGTTTAATTATAATATTAAAATACCAATAAAGTGAATAAATACCTACATATTGTATGAATTAAATTTTAATGAATATTTACATTATTATAACCAATATGCTAAACGTAAAAGACTAAAAAGAAATTACCCACATTATACATATACTTACGAATGTTAGAGTGGCACCCAATACCCCAGCACCAATAATTAACAAAGTATTATTCTTGACATTTCTTTTAGCATAATTTGATGCCCATGACCCAGATGGAACAGGTAGTTCATTCATTGTAGGACGCTTAAATGGTGGGGTATTATACATTCTAATGGATATTGCATTTTTCTGAAGGGATCCTATAAGGAAAAAAAAAAAAGTAAAAACTTAAAAAAGATTTAATAAATATAATAAAAGTAACATATATGGTACATTAAAAATTTTAGAGGGCTAATAAATTCTTTAAAACCAAAGGCATATTCTGTATTGTTAAAAGCTATGAATAAAACTAAATTCACATACTCACACACAAAATAAAAAATAACAAAACAGTTGCAGATATTTCTAACTTTGATTACTTAGGTCATATTCTACTGATAATTCATTTTAATTCAAAAATAAAATATGAAACCAAAGAAACATGAAAGCAACTAAAGAAATGTTGCAAAGGCAAATTCAAGAAATCTGAACACATTAAAAATATAAAAAACTTGTATTTAAATTCAAATTTTCACAGCTATTTACAAGTGTGTAAGCTTCATGCATTCATAAGGAAGATAGCAGAATATATTGAAAATTTTCATTTCCACTATAGCAAACCTTTATGTGGGTTTAAAATTAGCATGTCTCCTAAAGCTAATAAGTTTTTACAGCTACATTTTTAAGTTAGGATACCTTTAAATTAGGTTTCACTAAGTTTGGTTAGGTTGGGTTACATTACACTATATAATTATATTACAGGTAATTCCTTACGTCAAATTTAAAATACAATCACATGGAAGATCACCTGATCATATAGCAGCATACTTGGGTACATTTACATGGTCAAGGAGGCATACACAGAAGTACAAATTCATGCATTTCTTCAAGCAACTGTTATAAATTTTCAGCAAAATGTGTATATACCAGTATATATATATATATATATATATTATATATATATATATATATATATATATATATATATATATATATATATATATATATATATATATATATATATATATATATATATATATATATATATATATATATATATATATATATATATTGTGCTCTTTCAATATATCAAAAGTTAAGACAATAATTATGGAAAAAATTTGTCTTTTATGGAGAACAGAATGGTAAGCTGGCATCTCATATTAAATATTCATAGAAATGTGAAATGCATATTTTTTTTTAATGTACATTAAAAAATAGTTTTAATAATAAATTACATAACATTGTTATATTAAAATTATTAAATATCAAATTCATGAAATTACATCTTACATAAATGAAACTGACATATCAATATACCAATATATCAATAACTATTGATATTATTAAAAGAAAATTCCTCACCATGAAGATGGTTAAGCTTCACAATAACAAATATTCTTATGTCATGACTTTAAATGCATGGCACACAGCATATAAATAGTTAATCAAATACTGATTTCTCAATATTAATAATGATCTACTTCCATGAATTTATATTTGTAAGATATTTAACATTGTAATTATTTAATTTAATTTTCCAGCTCTTTATTTTTAGAGTAGATTAATAAAAAATATGTCTCTGGTTTCTACAGTATATTAATAAATAAATATCAGCTCAGCAGTCTGTTATAAACAATTATATCAATATATATACTCAAATATCCATCTACAAAATTAGTACATGAAGCCTATGAACATCTGCAAATAGCCAGCAAGTTTCTTAAATTAAATTTTTTTTTAGACTATATATGTATTTATACTTCTTGAATTTGCTAATGAAACATTTCTTTTTAACTAAATTTTCTAACTTAAAGTACATCTCAAGTCTCTAGAATTAGGAAAATGCCAGGTTTCTGACATCTGTAACATAATTACTCATAACTTAGTTTTGTATTTTTAAATGTAAGGGATAAACTTTGTATATCTATTAGCTCATGGCTATAATGTCTCAAAACTTGTTCTAAACAATATTACAATAAGTTTAAATGTTACAAAAATGCCAAAGGAATTTATACATAATAAGGTGATTTAAAAATTATCTCAGTATAGTTTAGGAAGGGTTGTTTAAAACTGTATATAGAAGTGATTGGAAGACAGGAGACAGTGTACAGTATTAAATGATAATATATCCTAATGGTAGCAGGTAAAAAGTGGGGTTCAATAACGTTGCAATGAGATACCGATTAAAATAGAAATTTCAAAACATTGATATAAAAAATATTGAAGCTCAGAAAGCTTCTTAACGTAAGCCTATATATATAGGGACAGACCGGGGCTGGAATTTGGCCGGGGCCGGGGCTGGGGTTTCCTAAAATTTGTAAAGAGGTCAAAAGCACTGAAATTTTAGGTTAAGAAAATTAGATATAAGGTTTATTTAATTGTAAGGAAGGAGTAGAATAGGCAACATTCACTTAAATTAATGATTATATGCATTTTCTCTAAAAAAATTCAGAAAATTACAGTTTTGTATATTTAAAGTTTAAAAAAAGTACAAAAATTAAAAAAAAATTTATTCTAATTCATAATAGTGATTTAACACGTTTACCTAGGTAAGACCGAAAGGTAAAGTTTGAAAAAATGTAAGATATAAAATTATCAATTTAACCTGTATTTATACATATCATTGTTATTTTATTGCCATGTATCAAACTTGTATCATTTAGCTGCATTATTTAAAAATTATTATTTTGTTTATACTTTCAGTCAATATGGCTAAAAGATCAGCTTCAGAAGTATTTGAATACTTTACAATGTTTCAGGATAGGCTCGAAATAGCTAAATGTAACATCTGCAGTCAGAAAATTAGAAGAGAACCTCCGGGTGCTACAAGAAAAAAAAAATTTCAACCAAATCTTTTTGGAGTATCTAAAATCAAAACACAAAGATGAACATTCACTAGCAGAAAAGGAGCGGTCAAAAGAAACAGAAAAGAAAAGAAATCTTAATTTTCTTATATTTTGTTTGAAATTTTTTTTTATTATTTGACTGATTGAGCTGAAATTTTCAAAGTATGTGAATTTTTTCACGAAGTTCTGAGTTGATTTCGAGCATTTTTTTGAGTCTATAACGGTTTGAAACTTATTTGGACCCAAAGTTGAAAAAAATGAATAACTGGCTCAAACCACTGGTTCACATGAGCTGAAAATTTAACTGAATACCTTTGCCCCAATTTCTTGCATTGGTGAGAATAGATTTTTGATATCACGTCTAGAAAAAAGTTATAAGCACTTGAAAAATTGCAAAAATCATACCCTTCTGGAGGAAAAAATTATTTTAAAAAAAAACGCTACCTACTATTTTCTTTTATTTGTAAATATTGTTTAGAAGAGGAACAGGGCAACAATTTTTATTTAGTGCATTTTTAAATGCCCTTTGTTTGAAGCGAGATATAGCCTCTCAAACTTTGGGAATTTTTGAAATTTGGCCAAAAATGGACCTTTTTGAAGGCTATATCTCAAAACCAACGAATGTCATCGAATAAAGTACGTAGAGGAATTTGTAGCCCCACCCCTCCTCTATACACACCAAAAATAGGAAATGTTATAGTTGTATTTTTTTAAAAAAGATTTTGTCTCAAAAGGTGGATTTTTTTAGTTCAAAAAATTTTTTTTTCTATAGTTGATAAGCTTTTGGCTTATAACATTTTTTCTATAACTCTGGGAACAAAAGTCTATTAAAGGCTTTTGTAGCCCATATAATTTTGAATAAATAGTCCAACTTTCAGCTCATTCTAAAAAGTGGTTTGGCACCGCCACTCTATTAAAAAAGGGTAAAATTTCCACAAAAAAAAAAATAAAAACTTTTAACCGTAATAGACTCGGAAAAACTCTAGAAATGGACTTTTCTTACCGGTAAAAAAATCTATATACACTGAAAGTTTCAGCAGAATCGGCTGAAAATTTAAAAAAAAACAAAATTTTTATATAATTTGCCATTTTAACCCCGGCCGGCAACCCCAGTTTTCCCTGATTTTTAGCCGGGGCCGGGGTCAGTAAAAATGGCCAGGGTTGGCCGGGGCTGGGGCCCCGGTCGGTTCATTATATATATATATATATATATATATATATATATATATATATATATATATATATATATATATATATATATATATATATATATATATATATATATATAAAGTTCTAGCAATATTGAAAATTATAGCAGCTAGAATTCTTAAGTTTTGGTAACCATGGCTTTGCATATATTTTATTTTGTTGCATATGAAAGCCATGATGAGAGTCTTGCTCATATTGAAGATGTATATATATTACGGATGAAAAATATTGATATTTGTTACTTGAATAAATGATGCTATAGGTCCCTCTGAGTAATATTTCTAGTTTTATTCTTATTTTTATTGCATTTTCTGTTCTGTGCAAAAATGGTTAAAATCAGTTGACAGGCCACTCTGACAAAGAATTAAAGATGACATAGTTTTGCATAATAAACCACATATTGCATGGTTGATAGTATTGTTTCCATAGGAAATGTTAGTATGGAACGAACCACTCAAAATGAATGACAACTTTCGCATGTTTTGACTGGGACAGCTGGTACAGTCTTGATAGGCCCTTGTGACTTCTGTCTATTTTCTTTTCTTATTTGGCTCATAACGACGCAATTATAGTCTAATTTTACGGATTTCATAATAGAGAGTGAAGCCCTTCAATGGAACAATTATTAATGTTTGTATTTTCATTCTTACTGCACTCATCCTGTATTACAAACGACTAAGAAAAAACTGTCAAAACCACATAAGCTTCAAGTGGTTAACTATACATTATTTTTAATAAGCAACCATTATTTAACGTTTTATTTTTCAAAAACTTACCTGAATTGGTCCTAACAAACCTAAATACATTATAACAACGGAACATTTTTTTCAATCACTAATATTAAAATTAATATAATTTGTCACGAACAATTTCCTCCTCTGATATATTGGCGCTACTCGATCAGTCGGCTTCTTATCAGTATCCCACGTTACAAGTCTACCAGTGGCAGTGGCACAGAAATAGTATGAGATGCACATGGTAAACTTTACAAGATACCCAATATTCAAACCGTGTATAGCAAAACTAAAATTTACTTTATAAAGTGTAATTTGCAATTTTTCTATATTATTAGGTTATTATCTCTCATTAGCAAAATATGTAAATATTTTTTTATTTAAAAAAATTGTATGTTAGTTATAGGGAGTTAGTAACCGAGGTTTGTTATTGTAAACATTATTTTAATAATATAAAAACTCTATATATTTTTACTATTTCTTCTATTAGTCTATTATATACACTTCCATATATTTTTCAGTTTTCATTCATAAAGGAGAAATTCGGTTAAATCTTTTTTTTTTTTTTTTGTTGCCACCACTCAAGGGCAGAGTCCTTTTCAAGGAGGAGGATTAAAATCTACATCATTACATCATTGGTTTACAAAGGTGTTTTTCACCAAAATTGTTTGAGGATTTTTTTTCGGTGTAGAATCATTATGATTTTTGTCACTTCAAGTACTCAACATTACTTTTCAAATGCTTCTATTTAAAACAGAGTGGCTTTTGAGGTAATTCAAAATGTAATAGTTCTTATATTTTCCCCCTAAACCAATGAGATCAAGTCAATTTTGTAGGTGAGTTGAGGTATTTTGCTTTCCTTATACGTTACTACCCTAATCTTTCAAATAAATCTCCCACTTTACCTCTATCATTCTTAAATATATTTTTGTATGTTAAAGAACTTCAAAAAGCAGCATTCTTTGAAACCAATCAAAGATTATATAATTGTATAATTTATTTAAAAGTACTTCGCTTTCTGGTTCAGCTTTTTGACCTGCAAAATTCAGCTTTAAAGTTTTAAAATAACGTTCTCCTTTAACTTTAATTAATTGCATGCAATAAGAGTTGAGATGGGACAGTCTTTGATAGGACTATGTGGCGTTTTGCTATCTTTGTTTCCTAACATTAAGTTCATTTTCAAAAAACATGTGGGAATTCTTTTATAGATGAAGTAACTGAAAGGAGGAAAATTTCGCATAACAGGGAAAATTCTAAACGTTTTTGAAGCTGCCATTGCAAAAATTGTGATATGAAAATGATGAAGTTGTTAGCTGAAAAGTCTGCATAACATTCGAAAGAGATAAAAAAAAAATGTTGGGAGTTGTTTTTAAAAGGTAGAAATGCTGAAGTTGAATATTAAAGAGTTGAATTAGATAAGGTTAGGATAATCCTATTGAATAAAATTTCCAGATAAGTGAGAATTCAATCAAAAAGTTAGTCTGGGTGTAACTAAATTAAGAAAGTAATGAACAGTTTTGACGTATGCAAAATAAGGGTTTGGTTTTGAGTCTTGATATAGAAAGGAAAAAAGAGATGAGAGAGCAGCTGATAAAATTGTTAATGGATATTGAGAACAGATTAAAAGAAAAATAGAACCCTGAGAAACAACACTATTGACAAGGAAAGAAGAGGTTGCTTATACATAACTCCAGATAATAAAAGATTTTAGAAATGCTAAATGGGAACATTTAAGAGGAAGCTGAACATAAGTAAGCAAAGTAATAAAGGAAAACCAAAGGGAATGAGCTTAGGAAACAATTGCATGCCAGACCCAGTCAAAAGTCTTAGAAATGTCAAGAGTAACAGCACAATACTACCCCTAGCTCCTAAATGTAGGCATCATAAATTTGTAAGATAGGAAAGTACGGGTTTGTCAGCAGTTGACCTCGAGCATCGAAGTGGGAAGAAATAAGATACTCAAAAATTGTAGAGAAATCTGTTTCGTATCAGTAGTAGAAATAATATGTTATTGTTGTATTACGAAATATTTATAAAAAAAATGATATTCAGAATTACCAAGACCTGTTTAAGGAGTATTATTGCTTGTACGAGCACCAAGGTCAAACACACTGGAGTTTAGTCCTGGGGCTTAACGACCACTTATTTAGGAAGAATTTTAAGAGAAATAAATGGGTACTCCGACTTCTCTTTATTTCAATGCATAGCAATATTTTAAAGTAAAAAAGTAACACTTTTAACATCCTGAAACCAATATATATATTAAAGAACTTTTAGCTTTTTTAATTTTTTATTATTTTTTTAATTTTTTTTTATTTATTTATTTATTTAATTATTTTATTTTTTTTTTTTTTGTAGATGAAGTTGATTCTTCGAACCTCATGAGTATTACTCGATTCGAGAAGGAGAAATTTCTTTCTTGGAGCCACATGAAGAGTCGCATCCGGGCTTTCATGTCACGTGAATCATTCATTCTACCTTTATTGCAGGTACCAAAACAAATACGACTACTACTAATACTACTAAAACGAACTAGACTGAATTTGGTGATCTTGCACAAAATTTGTATGAGACCCTACAGTCTAAATTTTTTTTTTTTTTTTTTTTTTTTTTGCTGCGATGGCATCGTAAAGGAAGTTACCAATAAACCTAAATGAACTTGATTCAATCTATGTTACACCCAGGAATCGTGCAAAATCTGTTCTTCGTAACACCAAAAACTCTTTTCTCCGTAAAAAACATGCAATAATCTTTCTGGGTAGTTAACAATTTGTAAAAAAAAATTTAACTTACTTTGCTTCTTCGTCCTTTCCTCATCTGGTATCTTCTGACGGTTCAACTGCCGTTTTTCTTCTACTAAAGTTAAACTCTTCGCTGAAACTTTTTCCTTTAATTAAGCCTTAGACGATTCCGAATCTATACTTCCTCCAACCTATTTATGCCTAATATTGTAATTTCTTCTAAAGATGTCA
>SEYY01019084.1:0-5000 GCA_009176605.1 Armadillidium nasatum | reverse complement strand
AAGAAGAAGAAGAAGAAGAAGAAGAAGAAGAAGAAGAAGAAGAAGAGATTGAAGGCATGACAAGAAGCTTGGGAGGCATTAGAGGCGTTTTAAACAACGACCATGCATCAGTCGGCGCCTTTATTTTACAGAAGACACTCTCTTTCGAAGCGCTTCATCAGCTTCCTTTTTTAGTTAAAGGAAAGAATTGAAGAATTAAAAAAAAAAAAAGAGGAAAAGAAAAGAAGAAAGAAATCTTTCCCGGTTAAATGGATTTACAAAGACGTCAATCGCTAATGTCATTTTGTTAACCTTTTCGACCCTTCTTGTTACGAGTTCGGCGCTCCTTTTCTCAATCTCTTTTCTACTCTGTCAATTCTATGAAAAGCATTTGCATACATTACGATTTTATATAGTTTATGTAGAAAAATATGCATACATCCACGAACGAACACCACGCATACACACACACACACACACACACACACACACACACACACACACACATATATATATATATATATATATATATATATATATATATATATATAATATATATATATATATATATATATATATATATATATATATATATATATATATATATATATATATATATATATATATATATATATATATATATATATATATATATATATATATATATATATATATATATATATATATATATATATATATATATATATATATATATATATATATATATATATATATATATATATATATATATATATATATATATATATATATATATATATATATATATATATATATATATATATATATATATATATATATATATATATATATATATATATATATAATATATATATATATATATATATATATATATATATATATATATATATATATATATATATATATATATATAATATATATATATATATATATATATATATATATATATATATATATATATATATATATATATATATATATATATATATATAACTTTTTGTGGCACATTGATGTCGCATACAGATATGAATGAGTCAGTGAGAGTAGAAGAGATTACGAAACGAAAAGCCATAGACTCCACCACTTCAAAGATCTGCATGTGGTGAAATTACTCTAAATATGCGAAGTGTGCTACATACAAAGACGAAACGCATATATATATATATATATATATATATATATATATTATATATATATATATATATATATATATATATATATATATATATATATATATATATATATATATATATATATATATATATATATATATATATATATATATATATATATATATATATATATATTATATATATATATATATATATATATATATATATATATATATATATATATATATATATATGTAAAAGGTGTTGAGAAATATCCTTATTCTCTACGCTCCAGTTGGAAATGAGAAGTCAGTTGCTTCAGGGTTAACTTCCAATAGTAATTGACATTTGCTTCATAGTTAAATTGCTTTTTTCAGTACACTTCAAAAATTGTCCTAACGAATCGTTGGGACAAGTGGCCAAAAATGTCCCAACAAAGTTTTTTTTCAGTTATTTTATTTATTAGAAAATAAATCGGTGAAACGGTTTTCTTGTGCTTTACATGTTTTTTCTTTGTTAATTATTTTACTGGCATTTTTTTTGTCACTTGTCCCAACGATTCGTTGGGACAATTTTTGCAGTATATAAAAGGAGTAAAGTCGCATTTAGTAATCTTTAAAAGTAAGAAATGGTGAAGAAATGATAGAACAAAATCGTTATTGAAATATAGTTATAAAAATTATATGTATATATATATATATATATATATATATATATATATATATATATATATATATATATATATATATATATATATATATATATATATATATATATATATATATATATATATATATATATATATATATATATATATATATATATATAAATTATATGGTATTATTTTATTTTTTTTTTTTTTTTTTTTTTTCAAAAAATTATTCGAAATAAAAAATAAAAATAAAATAATAATAGTAATAAAAAAAAAAAAAAAAAAAAAGCAAGCTGAGATTTCATTAAATAAATATTACACATATTACAATCGTGAAAACCTCTTTGAATTTTTTAAATTCAGAAATAAATTTTATATTTTAAATTAAAAAAAAAAAAAAAAAAAAAGAATAAGAATAAAAAATAAAAAAAAAAAAAAAATTAAAATAGGAAAAAAAATTTTTTTTGGAACAAAAATAACGCGCAACGTAATATAAGATGCCATTTTTCCTTTTTTAAGCGCCATTATTTGTCAAGCAGAGGTGTTCGAAAAATTGAAATACAGCCTTCTTTTAATTCGAGATTTCAGTACGATAATCGCAGTTAAACTTTATAAGGCCTTTGTTATTCCTGATTATCTCGATAATAGACGAGATAAAAATTAGATACCACAAAAATATGGTGTAAATAACAAGCTTTGATAAAATCGTGTAACCCTGTCCAGAAGTATCGCTTAAGTTATTTTATACAATGCGTCATTGCGTATTGATTTTTATGGTTTCAAAATTTCTTTTTTATTTTAATTTTATACATTTTTTTAATGAATTATGAATCAAAGTATTATTTAATATTATAAGTATCCTGTTTTGGTATATAAATGCTAATTTTGCGTATCTTATTATAATTCAAATTTTTTATTGAAGCTTTTTGTTTGCTAATATAATAAACACTTTCTAAAAGAGTTACTGAAATATTAAAATTATGAAATATAAATTTTAATTGAAGAATAAGTTATTAAACAATATTAACACAAAAAATTTTTTATATTAATAATACCGTAATAATTTTTATTTTTTGCTTCTTTTATTTTTTTTTTAAATTCTTTTGAAAGCGCTGCTTGAGACTTGATTTTTATATTTGGAAATTATAGAAAATGAGCTGCCAAATACGGGAGGCTTAAAAGTGTAAATAATAGTAATTTATACGAGACTTGTCACATGATAGGGATAATAATTTTTCATTTATTCTAATAGTCTTTTAATTTTTTGACACCATCATTTGGCATTAATTTCTTCGATTAAAATTGAAGCAATTTGTGGAATCGGAGTAAAAAGAGTAAGTTACTTTTATTAAAGATATTTTTTTTTCCTTTTATATGTTATTATATACGTTCTGGTCATTTGCGGCCATAGGCAATAAAAGTATTAAATAGAAAGATATTAAAGGTTTTGTTGCTCCACCGAACAAAGAAATCCCTTATATTTAGAATTGAATCCTTTTAAAATAAATTGTCAATAAACTTCAACGAGCTTTTAGAAATAGATTCGTTTAGCAATTTTATAACTCAATTGCAATAAAATATATGGACGTAAAACATGTTATAGGCTAGACTATAGAAATTGCCAGCAATTCTTCGTTATTTTTTTTTATATTAAATAAAATATCCTATAAACTAGGGTCTTTATTTCTTTCATATCATTCATATATAATTTATACTCTATTATAGAAGGAGTAAGTTTTGTAATGCCAGGTTTCAAAAGACTCTACAACTCACGATGGAAAATTCGGCGTCCTCTGATTTTGTAGCGATATAGTCGTAAAATTATCGAACAGAAATTGCGCAAATAATAGCAATAGGAAAAAAAAATTTGCGATTTAAACTTCTCTTAAAAAAAAAAAAAAAAAAAAAAAAAAAAAGTAAAATAAAGAAAAGATTTAACAAGATATTATATTTTTACATTTGAAACTTCTATTATCTATTTTAAGGCTTAGTTTTTATTGAGGAAAAAAGAAAAAGAAGAAAACTACAAAGAAGAAGAAGAAGAAGAAAGAAGAAGAATGAAGAAGAAAAGAAGAAGAAGAAAGAAGAAGAAGAAGAAGAAGAAGAAGAAGAAGAAGAAGAAGAAAAAGAAGAAGAAGAAGAAGAAGAAGAAGAAGAAGAAAAAATAATCCGATTTTAATAGATGATACGTAAGATTAAAAGCAATTAGATGTTATATATATATACGGTATACGAATTTAATAAAATAAGAAGCTGAATGTATCCAAGACAAGATAAAATATATATCAAAAGAGTTTCATTCTATTTGAACGGACGTTTTAATGCAATAAACAATTCAACTTTTATATTAATTCCTTTTTTTTATTTCTTTTTCTTTTATTTTTTTTAAATTTTTTTTATAATCGTTATTCGGAAGACATCAATTAACCAGCAATTACCAGTAGTAAATTGACCCACCTGAAAATTGCTTAATTTGAAATTGCTTTTTTATTTTTTTTTTTCAAACTTTCAGACTTATTTTTCTATTTATATTTAGTATTGAAAAAAAGGATTTTATTATTCGATTAAAAGGACTTCAAGATTGTATTAAAAACTAAATGACATTTAAATTAGGATACGCAAATTTGTTCTGTTTTTTTTTTTTTTTTTTTTTTTTTTTTTAAAGCAATTTATAATTGAAGATCTCTCCTACGTAATCTCATCCCTTCCTCCTCCTTTTCTTCTTCTCCCTCCTCCTCCTCCTCCTCCCCTCTTCCTCTTCTCTTCCTTCTCCTCCTCCTCCTCCTCTTCACTTGTTCCTTTGGAAACACGCACCTCGAATAATTTCATGCTTTTCCACGACGAACTGTTGTGAATCAACGTTCTCATATTTAACACAAATTAAGAATTCGTTGATATATAAGATATGGAGCATACATAGGATTAATTAAAACTTAAAGACTACATGTTAGAACCAGATATCACAATGTTATACCAGCAGAAGCAATCACAGAGAAGTCTTTAATAAGGAAGATAAATAAATAAATAATCTTAAAATAATTATATATTCCCTGATAGTTATTGTTTTTTAAAAAATGTTAACAAAAGATTCACATCTATTGTTAAAAAAAAGTCACACCTATTGACTGTGGCCTTAATTTTAGTGGGAAATTTAAATGGGGCCTTCACATGTAAAAAGGGTTCCTCACCTCTGGTCTAGACCTCCTCTTCTCAGGAAATTTTCAGCTCTAACTAATTGAAAGGTTTTATAAAGGATT
>SEYY01019083.1:17500-19075 GCA_009176605.1 Armadillidium nasatum | reverse complement strand
AGTCACAAAACTATCCTTAAGAACCTTAGCAAGGTAATACCATCAGAGGCCGTAAAAAACTTCATGGATATTTAAAATGAATACAATCAATATTGTCATTTGATTTCTGACAAGGAGACTATTAACGCTGAGTATATCTTATGGAAAAAAAATGGGAAAATCATGATATTAAAGATCTTCCTTCAAATGCCATCGATGCTTTAAATAATTGCAATTGTGTACTTTTCTCAAATATTTTTGAATTACTGAAGGTTTTTGCGTTAATTCCAGTAACAACATGCACTCCAGAAAGGACTTTTCAACTAATAAAAGATTAAAAAATTATTTAAGAAATTCTACAGGACAGGAAAGATTTGTAGGACTTGCCCTTATGAGCATTCAACGAAGTTGCAAAGTCAACACGGAAGAGGTTATAGATGAATTTTTATCTAAAAAAGTTAGAAGATTAAAATTATTGTTATAAAGCGTTCTTCAATATTTTGTTAGTGGTGAGTAATATTATTATATATTATATATATATATATTATAATAATATATTATTATATATATATATATATATATATATAATATATATAAAATGAACCCCCCCCCGAGAAAAAAATGCTGCTACTTGGGCACCGGATGAGATGGGTACCCATTGGCATCCCATATACCCAATAGGGGGTAATCTCATGCTATATATATATATATATATATATATATATATATATATATATAATATATATATATATATATATATAATATATATATATATATATATATATATATATATATATATAAATGAATATATGTGTGAAAAAATATGTGTGTGTGTGTGTGTGTGTGTGAAGTAACACTACATTTTAGACACATTCGTTACATATAATTTCAGTTTATAATAACTCATTATTTTACTTAACATTTTATACAAATATTTAAAATAAATTCATACGAAAAAAAGTATCTACATTAAGGCTAAGCTTTATTGTCACAGTATAGTTTTGAAAGAGGTTGATCTCTTCATTGATAGAATATAATCAAGGACTTATGCTATATAATCCAGAGCTCCTAAAACTTTCATTGCGACGCCCCTCACAGTAAGTAAATTATATTTTAGCGAACCCTTTTTCTAATTACCATAAGAATAAAAAAAAATTTGAATAAATGCAAAATAAAATTTTATTACAGACTAAAAATATTAAATTAATGTTACCTCTAATGAGACTGGCTACAAAAGGTGAGATTTGGTGGTCTATATTTTTGATGGCGAGTCACAATACAATTTATGTTTCCTTCAAACTTGATCGTAATTTTGTTTTAATAGATTCAAAACTTATCGCGACCCCCTTCCGGGACACCTTTGGGGCCATGACACCTTCTTTGAGGATCTCTGCTACAGTCAATTAAAATTTATTTTTTATTCACTGATTCACTTTTCTTTTTTAGGAAATGTTTACTATCTATAATATTACCTACTCCTTTTCTAGGAGGGGAACTTTCCTACCGTATGAGAATTCGAACCAGCGGTTGTTTCAAACACATGAGTCAACCACTCTACTGTTATAGTAATCAAGCAAAAATAAGAATTTTCACTTG
>SEYY01019083.1:12500-15000 GCA_009176605.1 Armadillidium nasatum | reverse complement strand
TATAGTAGTGTTTGTAAATCTTACTGGGCTTAAAGCGATGTTGGTATGACCTATATGTCAATCTGTTGGTCGTGTAACCAATATACGTTGACGTATAGTCAGTATAGGGACAGTTAAATTGGTACATGACATTAGGATTAACTGACAAGGTATCTTTAATAGGAAAATAAGAAGAGAATAGTTTGCTTTTATTGTATAGTTTAACTATTATTTTTGAAATATTTGTTGATTTTATGCGGGTATCAATAATTTCATGAAGACATTTTACTCTTTATCGAAATCAACCGCATAGGAAGTTTTAAAATAAAAGTTAATTTTATCAGAGTTATTGTTGATATTTTACTGATTATTATATAGTTTGGTAATGGTTTTATTGTTTAGTTTTTCTGTTGTAGTGATTGGATTGGGTGGTTAGAGTTGATTAAGTTTCGCCTGATTCTCTTAACTTCAACATCAAATGATTCCCAATCAGAGCACAATTTAAAAGCTCTATATATAAGAGCTTTAACAATCGAATGTTTATATATATCTGGCGAGTAGGATTTGCAATTAAGGGATAGGCTGTAATCAGCTGGCTTGACATGTATGCCCATTGAAAGAGTTCCATCATCAATAATTTTGATTTTTATATCCAAAATTAAAAATTTTTGATTTTGAGTTAGTGGGAATTAAGTAGTTAGGTCGGGTACTTTTTTTAATTTTTTTATAGCAAGTGATTTTTGACATGCTTAAGAAACGTGGGAAATGTTGCTAATTCTTGTATGTTTTTTGGAAGATCATTCCATTTTTCAATGCCATTGTACGATATAGCTCTCTCAAATTTGATCTTCTTTCATTCTGGTTATTTACTATGAAATTTGTCTGTAATTCATTTAACATTTCTTTTATGACTTTGAAAATTTGGGCAATCAATATAAGAGTGAGCATATCTTATAGTTTGAGTATGGATAATTTTTGAAAAGTGGGCTTGTATGTTCATAGTAATTGCGTGATCCAGATAATATACAAATTATTATTTTTATGTAGTGTTAAGGGTTGTAGCAGGTATACACTTTCACATTCCCATACAGTAAATTATATAGTAGGTGAGGGTAAACAAGGCTGTAATATAGATTTTTTAGTATATATTTTGGAATAGCGTTTTTTATCTTTAGGAACGCAAAGGTAGTATATGCAAGTCTGTTAATAAGACTATTGATGTTTTTATGAAGGAGAGTTTATCATCGAAAATAACTCTTAATAGTTTTTCAGATGTGGTTTGATTTATGATTGTATCTCTTGTCATGATATTTAGCTTTAAAGGAGTTTTAACCTTTGTAATTATTAAATATTGTGGTTTTTGTAGATTCAAGGAAAGGCTATTTGCCCTTACCAAATGTTGCAACACTTTCTAATGCATTATTTACTTTTGTGTTTAGGATAATTATATTAAGGTTTGTCAGTAGAATTGCGGTATCATCAGCGTATTGAGAATTTAAAGAATTACGGCAGTTATGGAAGTCATTAGTATATATGTTAAAGAATAGTGGACTCAAAATATTTCCCTCAGGTACCCCTCGAGGAATCGGAGCAAGTGAGGGTGATACATCTCCTAATTTTATGTATTGTGTTCGACGAGATAAATATGACCAGAACCAGGTTATGGAATCTTTCGAGACGCCAAGTCCATTTAATCTCTGTAGGAGTAAGTTGTGAAGAACAACATTGAATGCCTTTGAAAAATTTAGTAGTAGTAGTAGTAGTACGCATGTTTGCTTGTCGTTTAGTGTTCTGTATATATTTTCAGTATGGAAAGTTAGCGCATCTTCTGTACTACGATTTTTTGTAAATCCAAACTGAGTCTGTGAAAGGAGTTTATTCTCGTAAAGTAATTTGTAAGTTTATATGCACCAATTTATCGAATATTTTGTCAATTGTGTGTAGGATGGAGATCGGACGGATGCTATTGGGAACTGAGGAATCAAAAGTTTTAAGAACGCAGGTAACTCTTGAAATTTTCAATTCTTCTGGTGAATGGCCTAAATCAAGTGAAGTATTGTGGAGGATCGCTAAAATTGGTGAGATTTCATTTATACTGTATTTGTAAATCCAGATTGTCAAAGTTTTTGTTTTACAAACTATTTATTGCACACTTGACTTCTGAACTTGATATGTTTGAAAAAGAAATTTTTTAACCATTGTGCATTTCTAGATAGTAAAAGATACATTTGTCTGGAGAATTTCTACTGCCACTTTAACTCCTATGGTTTTAAAATAGGATTTCAGTTCATTGACTAAGAGTTCCTTGTCAGTCACTATCTTGTGTTTAATTTTTATTTCTGGAATTTTAACTTCATTATTTTTCTGAAGATTAAATATATTATTTATCAATCCCAATGTTGATTGGGCATCGTTTTGTGTTTGTTTGAATTTATTTTCCAGATAGGTAGCTTTAGATTTTCTAATTAATTTTTTCAATAATGCAGAATATGTGGTGAAAAAATAAAAAATTAATAAAAAA
>SEYY01019083.1:0-10000 GCA_009176605.1 Armadillidium nasatum | reverse complement strand
ATATATATATATATATATATATATATATAGAGAGAGAGAGAGAGAGAGAGAGAGAGAGAGAGAGAGAGAGTCAGACAGACAGACAGACAGACAGTCAGACAGAAAATCAGATATTCAATTGAAAGTGAAAGAGAGGGAGAGAGAAATAGAGCAAAACTGAGAGAAATAAATAGAGAGAGAGAGAGAGAGAGAGAGAGAGAGAGAGAGAGAGAGAGAGAGAGAGAGAGAGAGAGAGAGAGAGAGAGAGAAAGAGAGAGAGAGAGAGAATCAGATACTCAAGTGAAAGTAAGAGGGAGAGAGAAAAATAGAGCAGGACTGAATGAAATAGAGAGAGTAAGAGAAACCTCTTACAAGAATAAAGAAATAAAATTGAATTTTAATTAGAGAGCGAAACTGTTTGTGGCGTCTTGAATAACGCGAACCAAATTAACTTTTAGTCTAAATATTTTCCAAAATATTTACTAATCTTATTTTAATTTTATACATTACTCGAATAACAATTACATACCGTCTATATATATATATATATATATATATATATATATATATATATATATATATATATATATATATATATATATATATATATATATATATATATATATATATATATATATATATATATATATATATATATATATATATATATATATATATATATATATATATATATATATATATATATATATATATATATATATATATATATATATATATATATATATATATATATATATATATATATATTTATTCTTTTGATAGCCACTTCTTAATACATATATATAAATATATATATACATATAATAAACAAACAAACCTGGAATTTCTTTTTGTATAATTTTTTAACTGCTTTGGGGATTAGAACCTGGGCCCAAAAGATGGAATTCCTTTGTGCTAACCACTACGCCACCTATGGCTGTGGTCGGGGGAATCCTCCGGACTTTCTCACTAGGAGATATGTCAGTAGAAGTTCTGATTGATTTCCTTTTGAACCATCGGTGGCGTAGTGGTTAGCACAAATTAATTCCATCTTTTGGCCGCCCCAGGTTCGAATCCCCAAAGCAGTTACAAAAATTATATTTATATATATATATATATATATATATATATATATATATATATATATATATATATATATATATATATATATATATATATATATATATATATATAATGTCTCCTTTGGTGGGTAAAGGGCAGAGGCTTATGAACTCTACAAGAGCTGGGGTGAAATCAACATCCAGAGCCAAATCAAGGCTGACATCTTCCGATACAGAGAGTTTGAAAGTGTGCACGTCAAAGGATGTGGGGAAAAAGGGTAACATGAATATGTTACAAACTTTTCCCAATGAGAACGTATAAATTTAAGCATAGCTGTTAAATCTGGAGTGAAAGTGATGATAACAGAGACAGGAGAAGACTGTGTAGAAAGGTATGTTTCAAATGAATTTCTCAATGGAGGAGGTATGCGACTGAAGAGAGCAGAAGAGCATTGTTCGTTATAATAGCGATAGTACTAAGAGAATGACGCAACAAGCTGACTGACAGGAGACCAGACAGAATACGAGTAGAGAAAGACGAAAAACCCTTGTCTATCTTATCAATTAAAGCAGTTTGTGTGGAATCAGCTCAGATATGTTGAGAGTACTCCATACAGGGGCAATTCGCACACATAAAAGAGAAAGAAACTGAGTTAGTGTGAAGAAATTCTAAAAGGGAATCAGAACATCCAGCCTCTGAAAAGTTTGTTTAGTACAGAATTAATGTGATCCTTCTATGAAATGTCAAGAGCAAAAGAAACATCAAGAATATTAAGGGCATATGAATGTTTTAGTTGTTTGTTTTCGAATATGTCGCTGCGGTGAAGAAGATTATGTTGAGTAGAGAAAATAGAATTAAGTTTTTGAGGCATTGAAAGCAACCATTTTATCTCTGCCTAAATAAGAAATTCGAGATCAGATGTTGGCTGTTGAAGGGTCATTCTCTTAATATAATCCTTTCAAAGTGAAAGGAATAATGAAGAGTGGAATCATTTGCATAACAGTGAAAAGGTGATTGAGTGATGGAGAGGAGGTAATTTATTACTACTGATACATTTAAATGATGAACGGTGGTCTTCTACAATAGCTGCTATAGATCAAACGGAAAGGAAATCAGGGTAAGAAAAAGCCAAGGAGAGAAGGATAGATTCAGAAAGAGGGAGGTTTAGATACCCAAGTTTTCTGACAACTTTATAGAAAGTTTTGGATAAGTCCAGCCATTCAATAATGGATTCATCGAAATACTGAGAAGCAGAGGACCAAGTGTGTGTAGAAAGACCACAGTACAACGATTACATTAGAGTTAAGGTTAGAAAATTTAAGATGTTTTAAATTTTTTCAGTTTGGTTTATATTAAAATTTTTTGCAAATTGCAGAGGTTAAGATAATAGGACGATAATTAGAGGGTTGAGAGAGGTTCGCCTTTTGCGTCACATGTTACATGAGCACACGATCAGTAAAGAAGAAAAGAACTGCAGGTTTAATATCGTCATGACTGTACTCATTCTTAATATTAATTAATCTGAGAAAAAGCGAAAATAATAATCTTTTAAGTCAAATATATTCAATAAGAAATTACAATTTTAGGCATAATTGAGTCGGAGGGAAGTAGAGAATTAAAATAGATCCAGTGTCGTGTCTAATGCAAAATTAGAGACAATGTTATGAATGAAAGCTCAGCTTTAGTATAGATAGTAAGACTGCTGTGGTTTCATAGGAAGGTCATGGAGATAAAGAAAAACAAGAAAAGTTGGAATTGGCAGAAAGAAAAACAGAAAGAGAGCGAGGTAGAGAAGAGAGAGGAACCAGGAGAGTTGAATTTTATATTGAGAAAAGTTATTGGTGTTAATGAATATAGACTAGTCAAGATTCTTGGATAAAATGAAGCAAGATATTCTAATGTTTGAAGACGACAGTAATTTTATCCTTGCTGTTAATAGAGCGAAAGCAATCAGAATAAAACTAAGAGAGAATCACGTCTGTTAAACGATCCGCATACTAAGAGGAGCCCCTCCCACAAAAGCGGTAGGCATTTCAAAGGAAATCAAAGAGATACGACTCCAATTCCAACTAGTTTGCAGCACCGAAGTATCAAAACGTTTTCCCTCTGTTGGTGGGGGTCTCTTTTCCATAAGACTTGAAGAGACAGAACAAGATAGAAAGATAAGAAAGCAATCGATTGAATTCATATGGGAGGAAGAATACTGAACTGTATATATATATACGTATAAAGAGAGAGAAAATGAGAGAGATAAAGAGAGAATAGCAAATAGTAAAAAAACAATGCAGGAATAAATAGAAAACAATTTATTTTGCTGTAGACTTTATATTTAATTAAATATTAAAATTAATTAGAAAATAACGTGTTAATTAGAGCGAATATTTATGCTACGAAGAAAGAACACGAATGAAAAAAGATGTAAGAAAGAGTTAAGAAAAGGATAGAGGAAAATTTTTATGGATATTTTATTAAAATAAGAAATCTATTTTGCCCTTAAAAAGTTCATAATGATTTGAAGGAAAAAAAATGTGTATTCATATTAGAAGAGAAATAAAAGGGAAGTAAAAGGAAAGGGTTAATGATGTAACTTACGTGAATGACTATGCCGTCTACCGTGGCTCAAACGGTAGAGTGATTGACTCACGTGCTTGAGGGCTCCAGTTCGATCCCACTTGGGGATCATAGGTATATATACCTGTACTACCTTGAAAAGTTCCTCTCTTCGAAATAGGTCAATGCCCGTGAGATGTGAACTTTTTTTATTAAAAAAAAAAATAATAATAAAAAAAAATATTAAAACACAGGTAACATCTGAAGCAGTGTTTCCCAACCTGGATCTATATGGACCCATAAGGAACCACAGAAGCAGTGAGGGGGTCCTGAAGGGAAAATGTTATATCGTGGGTCTATAATATGAGCTAAGGGGTTCATGATAAAATATTATAAATAAATAATATTATAAGTTAGGACTCAAGGGTCTACAAGCAAAAAAAGGTTGGAAACCCCGATCTGGAACTATTGTTTTGATTGAGAAGGTAAAAGTGATCAGATGATAATTTAAATTTAATCTGTAAGGAAGATAGATTATTGATGGAAAGCAAACCGAAAATAGGGGGAAGACTAAGGTGAACATCCGTGCCGATTTTTTTAGAGAGTAAATCGGGACGGATAATAGTATTTTATCCAACTTTTGTTTAAATTAGATAGCAAAAATGTATCTTTTTTTTTTTTTTTTTTTGTAGAATGTCCTTAACTAATAAACCATATGACTTGTTTTTGAAAACAACAATGGTATTTCTTCTTTATATTAAAAATCACCCTTCTTTATACATCCCTTAAAATCCTTACGAGCAGGGATTTTGGGGGGGGGGGTCAGTGTTCAGAAGAGTCCCATTTTTGGTCAGAAAAATATGATCACTACCTTATCCAACAAATTTCCATTTTAACCTTTTAGTGTGTTGCATGTTTATGGTAAATTCTTATAGTAGAAAAGCTTAAATGGTATGCGTTGTTTTAGGTGTTAAAACGCATAAAACGTTTTAGGGTATAAATTTTCGACCAATATTTAATAACTATAGAGCATAAAATCGAGTACTGAAGTTGAGAGTTCTAAAAAGGACAGAGAAATGTGAAGGAAAGAAGTTGCAAATCAAAAGTAGAAAGTAGAAAAAAAATTCTAAAAGAGAGAGAGAGAGAGAGAGAGAGAGAGAGAGAGAGAGAGAGAGAGAGAGAGAGAGAGAGAGAGAGAGAGAGAGAGAGAGAGAGAGAGAGAGAGAGAGAGAGAGAGAGAGAGAGAGAGAGAGAGAGAGAGAGAGAGAGAGAGAGAGAGAGAGAGAAGAAGAAGAAGAAGAAATTCAGAATTTCAGCTGTAAAAGATGTGGTAGAAGATTGAGAATGCAGGCAAAAGTGACTAATCTAAAATTACAATAGTAAAATGTTGGGTTTTGTTTACAAATATGTTGACAGCATGTATTAAAATCAAAGATCCTTTCTTCTTCTTCTTCTTCTTCTTCTTCTTATTATTATTATTATTATTATTATTATTATTATTATTATTATTATTATTATTATTATTATTATTATTATTATTATTATTATTATTATTACAAGAAATATTTATTATATCAATGTTTCGAATTTAAAAATGTAAAACGTTTATTCGGAAAAAGACTCAAATTTGTCAATGAAGAGATGATAAGAAAAGAACATGAGTAGTAAGGATAGCGCTTTCGGCAGGAAAAAAGGCTAACTGCCTTTTCTGCAATTGCGTGCAATGCTGCATTCTCAGGGGCCTTCCTGACCTTTTCTTTGTCAGTTCACGAAATTCCGTGGACCCAGACCCCCCTTTCCCCAGATTGGAGCCAATTTCTGCAGGATTGAACAGCAAAAAAATGAGTCAGGAAAGAGAGTGAAGTGAACGCAGCAATTCTGCAAACTCAGGTAACTTTCTGATACCATTTTGGGGGTTCAGTGGCCCTGGGGGCCCCTTACCCCGACTTGAGATCAAATTCAATGGGTTGAATTCCCCAAAATAGTGTCAGGAAAGAGCGTGAGGTCAGTTTGAACGGAGTGATTTGCGATTTCAAATCAAAATCCCGTTAGGCTTTTTTTTCCTGCCGAAAGCGCTATCCTTACTGCTAACATGTCAAAAATCGCTTAAAGTTAAGAAAGAGAAGAAAAGAAAAAGAAGAAATATAAGAAAAAAAAGAAGAAAAAGAAGAAAAAGAATAAGAATCAAAGAAGAAGAAGGAGAATTAAAAAGAAGAATAAAAAGGAAAAAAGAATAGAATCAAAGAGAAGAAAAATTAAAGAAGAAGAAGAAAAGGAGAAAAAAGAAAAAGAAGAATAAAAGGAAAAAAAAAATAATCAAAGAAGATGAAGAAGAATTAAAGAAGAAAAAAGAAAAAGAAGAAACATCAAAGAAGAAGAAAAAGAAAAAGAGCGAAAAAAAAGAAAGAGAAAAAGAAGAAAAAGAAAAGAAGTAAAGAAAACAAAACAAAACTTCATTAGCGCAGTAAATAAAAATCCTTTGATGAACGTTTGCAGATATTAAAATTATTTACATTTCCTTTTATTTAAATAAAACCTTTTTGGTGAATCTTTAAAAAAAGAGAAAATTGAACATTTCTTTTTACGAAACTAAAAATACTCTCGTAACTTTGAGCACTATCTCCCTAGACTCGTTACACGATTCCCATTCCAAGTTTTGCGTATTTAGTACACCCTTACCCCTTTCCCTCCCCCTCCCCTTCTTGTTACACGAATCCCATTCCAAGTTTTGTGAATTTAGTACACCCTTACCCCTCTCCCTCCACCTCTCCCTCCCCTCTCACTTTCATTCCCCCTCCCCCTCCCCCTCTCGTTTCACGATTCCCATTCCAAGTTTTGCGTATTTAGTACACCCTTACCCCTCTCCCTCCCCTCTCCCTTTTCCTCCTCCTCCCCCTCCCCCTCTCGTTACACGATTCCCATTCCAAGTTTTGCGTATTTAGTACACCCTTACCCCTCTCCCTCCCCTCTCCCTTTCCCTCCTCCTCCCCTCCCCCTCGTTACACAATTCCCATTTCCAAGTTTTGAGAATTTAGTACACCCTTACCCCTCTCCCTCCCCTCTCCCTTTCCCTCCTCTTCCACCTCCCCCTCTCGCTACACGATTCCCATTCCAAGTTTTGCGTATTTAGTACACCCTTACCCTTCTCCCTCCCCTTCCCCTCCCCCTTCTCCTTAACCCTTTCTCTCAAAGAAAAGTCTCTTAATAATGTCTCTTTGTCAGTGCCATTTTCCAGTAATTTCTCTTTTAATTTCATCTTCAACGTCCCGTGTATTTCGAACATTTCATTCGGACCCACACGGTAACTTTGTCTTCAGTTATTTTCACAGTTCAATGGATATGACCTGACCTGACGTGACCTCTTTTTGCTCTTCCTGCGCCATTTTCACTCACTTCTTTTAAATTTTATATTCTCATTATTTCATTCACTACATCGCTCTTTAAATTCATATCCAAAGTGAGATATTAGCAGAGAATACGAGGTAGTCAGGAAGGTCAGAAAGAAAAATCACACAGACAAACCACAACCGCAACTGCAACCGCAACGCCTTAGGGTTAAATCTTGTTTTTAATTTCAAAAGTAGACCATAAATCATAATCAGAATGGAATACATTAGAATAAATAAAAAGTTTTAAGGATAGAAAAAAAAACATTTAGAAATGAAAATATAGCAAAACTTTGTTTACCAATACTATAATAATAAAAAAAGACTTTCCTGAAAAAAAAAATATCCAGAGTGAAAAGAAAGGCACGAAAAACCAAGGAAGTTACAAAACTCAGATCTTATTCACAGGTATTAACTATGACCTACATTCACTACTATTTCGATGGTGAGAGAGAGAGAGAGAGAGAGAGAGAGAGAGAGAGAGAGAGAGAGAGAGAGAGAGAGAGAGAGAGAGAGAGAGAGATTGGGAATGAAAGAAATAAAAATATTGACAAAAAGTGAGACAAAACGACAGAAAGAGAGATGGAAAGACGTGGATACCAAAGAAGAAGAAACATACAGAGAAAAACTGAGACAAATAGAAAAAAGGGGCAGATACAAAAACGAGAGAGAGAGAGAGAGAGAGAGAGAGAGAGAGAGAGAGAGAGACAGAGTGAGAAATCAGTATTCAAAAAGAAAAAAAAACTATTATTTTATTTGCGAGCAAGAAAGGCTTGCAACAGAAAATATATTTGAACAACTCTTTAGAACATTATCTTTTCAACTTTATTTAATAAGCTTAAATGATTTATGCTCCGTTTCATGTTTTCCTCTGCTCCCGTTTCACGCGGATTTTGTGAACGTTTATGTACGTCACACCTACACACACGCACACACACACACTCATAAATACACATAACAAAGCAAAAGAATATAGGCTACCAATTCCAGTTTGATTCCTGCTCTTTTTATTCGCACATATAGACACTACGATCAAAAAGAGACACACAATCCCCACCCCACCCTATCCGAACACACCTCTTTACTAAGTTGCACGATCTTGTAGACACTACGATCACAAAGAGACACACAAACATCTCTCCCTCACCCTTTAAACCTCCCCTCCCCCAAACACACCCTTTTACTAAGTTTTTCGATCTTATAGAGACAACGACCACAAAGAAACACATAAACACCCCTCCCTCACCCTTTCTACCACCCACAGCACACCACCCAAACACACCTCTTTACTAAGTTTCTCGATCTTTTAGACACTACGATCACAAAGAGACACACAAACATCTCTCCCTCACCCTTTCCAACCCCCACCCCACCCCATCCGAACACACCTCTTTACTAAGTTTCTCGATCTTATTGAGACACTACGATCACAAAGAGACACACAAACATCTCTCCGTCACCCTTTTCCACCTCCCCAACCCCAACTAAGTTTTTCGATCTTATAGACAACGATCACAAAGAAACACATAAACACCCCTCCCTCACCCTTTCCACCCCACCCCACCCCACCCGAACACACCTCTTTACTAAGTTTCCCTCGATCTTGTATTCACAAGAGTGGCGAGTTGAGTGTTCTTAGATAGTCTAAAGAGGAAGACAATTGGTCGTAAAGGGACTTGAGACTCTAACAAAAGGGTTTAAAAGGAGGACACACCAAATAAAGACAACTACACAGTTTTAATCATACACAAATAATAATAATAATAATAATAATAATAATAATAATAATAATAATAAAATATTGATTTAATTATTTTTAATGAAGTAAAGATTTCATCAAATATTCATTTAAAACTACGAAATGTCGCTTATTAAACTATATATATATATATATATATTATATATATATATATATATATATATAATATATATATATATATATATATATAATTAAATACAGGAAATTAAAACAAATTTAAAAACAGAGCGAGGCTTTCGAAGAGCAACCGTCCTTCCTTTCAGGCTCTTTCTGAAAGAGGAAGGAAGGTTTCTCCTTCGAAAGCCGCTCTGTTTTTAAATTCGTGTTTTTTCCTGTGGGGTTTAATTGTATAAAACAAAACACGTATAGTGTTTTCCTATTATATATATATATATATATATATATATATATATATATATATATATATATATTATATATATATATATATATTATTATATATTATATATATATTATATATATATATATATATTATAACATTACCAATCCTTGACAGTTCAAACCGAAAAGAAAGGTGATCGACAATTTATTTAGTTTCGACCTTTTGACTGTCGACTATTTTATAAACTCAGAGCGTACTCAGTATACTATCGTTAATAGGGTATTGTAAAATAAAAAAAATTAAATTATATTAATTATTCATATTTTATTCAATTTTATATAACAAGTGCATAAATGCAATAAATGCATGGCACATATACACATTATGGGGGCTCTACCTTTCGTACCCTGTACCCCTAAGTGTTGAAGATATTTTACATTATATATATATATATATATATATATATAATATATATATATATATATTATATATATATATAAGAAGAGAGAGACAAGAGGGAAGGGGAAAGAGGATAGGGGAGAAACAGCAACTTTCAGAACTTGTCTGAAAAATTGGAAGACTGTTAGAGAATGCTGAGAATTGTGTGAAAAGTAAATTATTTTCTGAACTTTTAATAAATTTTTAAAATAAATTTTTAAAATACTTTCAAAAAAAATAAATAAATCGCAATTAATTATTTTCAAAATTTTGGAGGAGCAACTAAACTTTCAGTCAACATACTTTCGGCTTTAGTGAAATTCTTTAGCATTAAAATTAAAATTTAAAACACGAGTTGGATTGGCGACAAGGCTGGATCATGAAGAATAGTTCTTCGCTGGTTTTGGGCTGGGATTCCTTTTAACCAGGTTTTTTTTTTTTTTTTCCCATGAACGACTGCAGGAATTTTCTTGCAGTCGACTCCAC
>SEYY01019082.1:107500-109215 GCA_009176605.1 Armadillidium nasatum | reverse complement strand
CCTCATATATACGTTCTTTTTATCATTATAAGTGTTGTTCTCTTTATTTTTAGATTCTATTTTAGTGTCTGTGAAGTTATCTCCTCATTTTCTAGATAAAGGACGGGTTTTATCGATATTACGTTGAATTATACTCTCGTTAAATGATTCTTTATTAGCTCTTTATTAGCTTGTCGCTTCCTATTTTCTAATCTTTAATTTATTATATATATATATATATATATATATTATATTATAATATTATATATATATATATATATATACTATATATATATATAATTATTATATATATATATATATATAATAATATATATATAATATATATATATATATATATATATATATATTAGTAATAAAAATAAAGACCTGTAATATATTTAATAAAAAAAATACAACAATATTCTTAAATTAAATATTTTATATGCACGAATCAAAAAATATAAGCGCAAAAGTTTTCTATACAAAAAAAAAAAAAAAAAAAAAAAAAAAATTTGAAAAAAAAGAAACTAACTCAAAGACTTCTTGTATCTATCGATTATTTGTGTTGGATGAAAACATTGCGAACTTCTAAAACCTAATCCAAAATACGTGACAAAAATCTTTATCTCTTCTTTGCAATTTCATTACCGTCTTTTTCCAATGTTTTTTTTTTTTTTTCGCGGAGACGTTGATCTTTTAACAGGAATATATGTGTTCGTTCTTGTAATATTTAATGTAAATATAAGTATTCTTGTTTGTAATATGTAAAATTATTTGTGTTTGTTCTTGCAATTCTTAATATGAATAACAGTATCATTTTAAAGCATTAATAATTTCTCGTATTCATTTTTATTCATATGTTAATAGAAATATCCGCAATTGCATTTGTAATATTTTAATAGAAATATCTGGATCTGTGGTTGCAAATTTATTAGTATTAACATCTGAGTATGTTGTAGTTTCTGTATTTATGCTTGTAATATGTTATTAGGAGCATCTTTTATTTTTGTTTCAATATCTATATTTAAGATTGCAATAATTTAATAGGAATATCTGTTTTTTTTTATACATATTTATTTGTTCTTGCAATATGTTAAAAGGAATATATTTATTTGCTTGTAATATCTATTTTTGAACTAGCGATAAGTTAATTAAAATATCAGTATTTGTTTTTAATATCTTTATTTGTGCTTGTAGTATGATAATAGGAGTGAGTATTTGTATTTGACGCAATATCTGTATTTGGGTATTTTATAATAACATGAACATCTGTATTTGCTTGAAAAACTAGCTTGTAATACATTAACTGAAAAATCTGTAATTGTTTAAATATGTATTTATTCTTGTGTTATGTTACTTTAAATGTTTATATTTGTTATTTATTTATTAACATGGATATCTGTAGTTGTGTTTAACATGCTAATGGAAATATCTGTATTTGTGTATATTTTTTAACAGGAATATCTGTAATTTTGTTTCTAGCAAATTATTTTACTGTTTGTATTTTCTATACTGTGTTTATATTGAATAACATTCACCGGAGGACATTAAAACTTGAACAATGTCTTCTATTAATAATTTAATTCTGGTTTCGATTTCTTTCTGAGAGGAGCAAATCTAGACCAATAAGACCGTACGAGACTTGAGAAAGCAAACAGGCTTTCCCGATTACACGGTTTACACGGTACACTCTCTTTTTAATGCTAGAACATAAAAATAGGAAATCTTTCCAAAAA
>SEYY01019082.1:92500-102500 GCA_009176605.1 Armadillidium nasatum | reverse complement strand
TGAATGATTTGGTTAGAGATCTTTATCTACCAAAAGAGTCTGCTGAACTGTTGGCTTCAAGACTACAAGAGAATTAAATGTTGAAACCCGGCACAAGCGTCTCATTTTATCGTAACAGGGAAGCAGAACTGAGTAAGTACTTCCATTCAGATGGCCAGCTTGTCTATTGTACTGATGTCGAAGGGCTACTTCTTTTTATGGGACTTCTAGCATATGATTTACGGGATTGGAGGCTTTTTATTAATAGTTCCAAAAGAAGTTTAAAATGTGTTCTGTTACACAATGGAAATAAGTATGCCTCTGTACCAATAGGTCATTCTGTAAAACTTAAAGAATAATATAACAATATCAAGATTGTTCTTGAGAGGTTGCAATATCATGTTCATGGGTGGTTAATTTGTGTCGATTTGAAAATGGTTAACTTTCTTTTGGGTCAGCAAGGAGGGTAAACAAAATACCCCTGTTTTCTGTGTTACGGGGACAGTAGAGCTGCATCAGAGCATTGGGTGAAAAAAGAATGGCCTCAGCGACAGAGTTTGGCATCTGGCGATAAGAATGTCATCAATGATCCTCTAGTCGATAGGAAGAACATTGTCTTTCCTCCCTTGCACTTAAAACTTGGATTGATGAAGCAGTTCGTCAGAGCTCTTGATCACAGAGGAAGGTGCTTCAGCTATATATGTTAAACTTTTCCTGGTCTTAGTGAAGAGAAGAAAAAGGCTGGAATATTTGATGGACCTCAAATAAGAAGACTTATGAGAGATGCAAATTTTATCACATCAATGAATGAGACAGAAAAAAGAGCTTGGAATCCATTTTGTAATGTGGTGCAAAATTTTCTAGAGAATAAGAAAGCAGACAACTATGAAGAGATTGTGGAAGAGCTACTAATGAGCCTGCGAGATCATGGATGTAGAATGAGTATCAAGATTCATTATTTACACAGCCATTTGGACAATTTTCCGGAGAACCTTGGGGATGTGAGCGATGAACAAGGGGAGCGTTTTCATCAGGACATTAAAACAATGGAAGAGCGTTATCAAGGCCGCTGGGACTCGCATATGATGGCGGATTATTGCTGGAGCTTGATGAGAGACAACCCAGAAGCTGTACATCAGAGATCAGCCAAGAAAAGAAAGTTCAGATAATTGCCATTTGCCATTGATCTGTGCACTATATATATATATATATATATATATATATATATATATATATATATATATATATATATATATATATATATATATATATATATATATATATATATATATATATATATATATTTTTCTATTTTCTATTTCAATTCTGTCAATATATCTGATTTGCTGTACATGAATTTTGTAATCTTTGTTTTTACTTGATTAAGAATATAAAAAATGTATACTAAATATCACGTGAAACCTTCGATATATATATATATATATATATATATATATATATATATATATATATATATATATATATATATATATATATATATATATATATATATATATATATATATATATATATATATATATATATATATATATAGGCTGATGAGTAATTTTCATCAAAAACTGAAAAATGACAACTTGAAATCGTGATGTGATAGACAAAAACTGAGTTCATATTCGTAATCAGAAGTCAAAGTTTAGTTAGAATCTGTTTTAAAACCTTTTGCCAGAAAAATCGTGTTGACCAGTGTAATTGATCACTTGACATCTTAAACTTTGTTATTAGAAGAAAAGTGTATCCTTGAAAATATGTTATTTTAAAAATGACAACATCAACTAAAGTATGTTTAATAATAATAATAATAATAATAATAATAATAATAATAATAATAATAATAATAATAAAAATAATAATAAAAATAATAATAATAATAATAATAATAATAATAATAATAAAAAATAAAATACAAATATTTTATGCTCATGATGCTTGTTATTATTATTATTATTATTATTATTATTATTATTATTATTATTATTATTATTATTATTATTATTATTATTATTATTATTATTATTATTATTTATTTAAAAAAATTATTATTATTATTATTCATTATTTATTTATTTATTTATTTATTTATTTATTTATTTATTATTATTTAATATGGTCTTGTTATTATTAAAATATATAAATTTAAAATATAAAATTCATTGACTTTTATTTAAACAAATATATATATATATACATTTGGTGAAGGACCAAAATTCTTATAAAAAACAAAATGAACGAAAAAAGTGAACGGAATAATAATAATAATAATAATAATAATAATAATAATAATAATAATAATAATAATAATTCATCATGTGACAATTTGAAGCTATTTATTTAGTTATTAAATATCGTCATATATATATATAGAAATTCTGATAAAAATAAATCATATTTCCTTCGAGTGTGTTATCTATTGAGAAAAGCAATAAGCATGAAAAGGAAAAAAACAAAAACAAAAAATAAAGTATACTTCAAACGATTTTAGATGGTTTTGAACAAGGCGGAGAAAATATTTTATCAGTTGTACTAAAGTCAAAAATATTAGCCCACTTTCTCAACTAAATGTTGCTGGCTTGTCTAATTATTGTTCCCTTATTAACCTGTCGACGATTTTTCCTGTCTACGATTTGGGGTAATCCCCCCCCCTTGGTGCTATGTAATCCCCCCCTTATGATAGTGAACTTAAATGAATATTTAAAAAAATCGGGAGAACGATATGTTTCTCATTCCTTAGATTTACTGTCTATGTCTTCAATGCCATACAATAACTGGGATGGAACTATGAAATGTAGTTAGAAAAACTTGGGAAAAAAAAAAGGAAATGAAGTTAAAGGGAGATAAATATAACAATAGTTAAAATAGCAATCATTTAATTATTTATAATCCTAATTACAACTGTCTGTCAATAGGTAATTTTAAGAGCTATGCAAGACTTTAAAACTTACATAAACCAAAAAAAAAAAAAAAGATTTAAGATTCGAAGGTATAATTACAGATAAAAAGGAAGATTTTAAGTTACCATTTATAAGTAGAATCTTATAAATAAACTCTACCATAAAATATCATAACGTTATGAATATCAACTTTTTGAAAAGAAAAAAATATTTTTTTTATTTATATATTTATTTTTTTTTAATTTTATTTTTCTAAAAAAAATTTATTTTATTTGTTTTATTTTATTTTTTATTTTGATTTATTTTTTAAGTTATGTAATTATTTTTTCCCTTCACATATTGGATATCTTCCCACTGGAAGCTAGATTTCTTGTTCGTCTATATATATATATATATATATATATATATATATATATATATATATATATATATATATATATATATATATATATATATATATATATATATATATATATATATATATATATATATATATATATATATATATATATATATATATATATATATATATTCTATAAAGATTATTTACATGTTTATTAAATAATAAGTTTAAAGGAAGCATGTATATAAAAATAAAATTAAAAACATCAATTTTTTAAACGAATATTTCATTAAATTCTTCGAAATTTTTCAAAATTTTGACATTTTTTATTCTTTTTAATAATCGTATTCATAGAAAGATCAATTTTTTATTTACACTATTAAACAATATATATAATATATAATATATATATATATATATATATATATATATATATATATATATATATATATATATATATATATATATATATATATATATATATATATATATATATATATATTATATATATATATATATATATATATATATATATATATATATATATATATATATATATATATATAATATATATATATATATATATATAATATATATATATATATATATTAAACATCAATGTTTAAAGTTTGCTATAGCAAACTTTAAACATTGATGTTTAATGTATTTGGTCTGCGAGAGAGTTAGCAGACCTTAATATTTGTCTATATATATATATATATATATATATATATATATATATATAATATATATATATATATATATATATATATATATATATATATATATAAAATTCCACGGTATTTCTACACTTACAATATCACATTCTCTCTAAATTGCTCCTACAGAGAAGGTCATCCTATCAAGGATTCGAAACCACGCCCACAGGTGGTCAAAAATAAACTTGATTGGTCTGTACGGGAGCAGGGTTTCCCTATCCAAAACCCAAATAATCTGTATAACTTATCATCTTGGTCAGAAATAATATATAATTCAATATCCTTGGCTAAGAACCACACTCTTTGAATAGGGCTCTGCCCCTGAATGATGGTGATAATTTAATATATATATATATATATATATATATATATATATATATATATATATATATATATATATATATATATATATATATATATATATATATATATATATATATATATATATATATATATATATATATATATATATATATATATATATATATATATATATATATATATATATATATATATATATATATATATATATATATATATATATATATATATATATATATATATATATATATATATATATTTGAAACCCATCAGTTTGGAAAATTATATCTTAACGCAAAAACAGACATACACAGACATGAAGAGTTTGAAAATGCCTCAAAGAAAGCTTAGAGAATTTAGTACGGAAATGCTTTCATTGATTTATTAAAACAGAAAGTGAAAGAAAGATTATATCAGTTACAGTTTGTGTCTTAGAGTTGAACAGAGAAAGGATTAGACTTATGTGACTGTGTAAAAATGTGTATCACAAGAGTTCTTAAAGTATAAGGTATGAAACAAGTGAGTTTTTAAGAGGGATCTCTCTTTCAATCGCAATATTATTGGGAAAATGATGTGTCAGTACGAATGATAGAAAGAGATTTGAGATTTAAAAAAATCTGAAGGGGAGAATTGTTATGGCAAAAACACCCTAGATTTCAACTCTAGAAGAATAGAATTAATGGAACCTTCACTATATTAATATACTATTATACTATACAAGAATGAACGAATACGTCTACTTAAAGCATTATACATGGTTGGTAGGCATGTCATGGGTCTGTACTTTTCTGGGTTGTGTGTTTCTTCGCTCTTCTAAATCAGTAGTGACTCCCCCGTTGTTAGCCATTGTGGTATTACTTCTACCTTATTCATAATCCTATTATAACTTTCAGGAAGTGGTTCTATCAGTGCTGTTACTTTCTTAAATCATACATTCTGTACTTTATCTTGGCCTGGTGCTTTCCAGTTACTACTACTTTTAATAACATTTTTACCTCTTGTTTAGAGATCACAGAGTGTTCCATTTGTTCTATGTTACTTATGTATTGGTTATTCATTATCTGTTCTTTCCATCTCGCTTGGTTGTTGTGTTGTGTTTCATCTTTATAAATCAGTTTCCAAAATCTCTCTACTTCTTCTTTTTGAGGAGGGTTTGTCACCTTGATGGTGTCACCGCGTAGCTCTCTATAGAACTTTCCTTGGTCATTCTTAAACATTTGGTTCAGCTATTTTTCTTTCTCTATATTTTCATATCTTTTTATCTTATTTGCTTTTGCTGTTACTAGCATTCTTCTGCTTGTCATCGCTTGTGTCATTTGGTTTCTTGGTTCTGTGTTTTCCTTCTTAATATATTTTGAGCCCTTCTAATGGCATGTTGCGATGTTATTACTCCTCTTCTATATGCATCTATTATGGACATCTCTTGTCTCAATTTATTTTCCTCTTTCTGTAATATATGCTTCCAGGGTGGTAGTTTTTGTCCTCTTTTTTCTTACATTTTCTTTTTTGGGTTTAGTCAATTTGATTTCCGTAAAATCTGCCACTGTATTGGTGTGCATGAAAGTAATAAATAGTTGCAAACGTTCTCTATAATTTGTTATAAATTTTTTTTTTTAAATATAAAGATATATATATATATATATATATATATATATATATATATATATATATATATATATATATATATATATATATATATATATATATATATATATATATATATATATATATATATATATTTAAAATTAGAAAATAACTTACCTAATGAAATTTTGCTAAATATTGAAAAATAATTAATATTTAATCTAACTTAAAGTAAGGCAACCTAACATAACTTAACCTAACCAAACCTAACCTAACCTGACCTCTCGTTACATAAGTTAACCATATATATGTATATATATATATATATATATATATATATATATATATATATATATATATATATATATATATATATATATATATATATATATATATATATATATATATATATATATATATATATATATATATATATATATATATATATATATATATATATATATATATATATATATATATATATATATATATATATATATATATATATATATATATATATATATATATATTCCTCGCATAAATAATTATTCTAGTCAACAGTAGTATTGTTGGCGAAACATAATTCATTTTTTAAGAAATTTTCACATGACCATAAAAAATGAACGAAATAAAATGTCACATATCTTTATTTTTGAATTTTGAAGCCAAGTTCCTTTTTTTTTATAGAAAGTTTAATTTATTGACAAAGTGAAGTAAAACAAACCGGTCTTCTATCTAAAAGATTTCTGTTGCATTTCATGATTATTCGTACGCAATTTCGTTTGGAATATTAATTTAAGTTTTTGTAAGAAAGAAACTTTATTTAATTCAGTTGTTAAATCTTTACAAAAACCTTTATAATTATATAATTCACCCGTTATACACGAAAACAATATCCAAAACATAAGATCACACATTAAAAATGGATAATAAGTAATTGAAACTGCATTGGTGAATGAGAAGCTCGTTTTCAGGACCGCGGACTTCCAAAAAAGCAAAATAGAATCTAAATATTAAAGGTTCTTAAAATCACACATTACCCTATATATATATATATATATATATATATATATATATATATATATATATATATATATATATATATATATATATATATATATATATATATATATATATATATATATATATATATATATATATATATATATATATATATATATATATATATATATATATATATATATATATATATATATATATATATATATATATATATATATATATATATATATATATATATATATATATATATATCCTCTCCCAGGAAGGGTTTTCACCCTGTCAGTGGAACCAGCATCTTTCCCCATCTGCTTGAAGAAGTTCTCCCAGAGCCCTCCAAAAGATCAAGTTCTTCGGCTCGCCGGTCCCCATGCCGGTCCATGAGTCCTATCCAGACTCTTCAGGTAGGGTTTTCACCCTTTCAGTAGGACCAGCATCGTTCTCAAACCAACCTCCAAACACTCTCTCCCAGGGGTCTTCAAAAGATTGCTCTTCTCCGAGCAATGGTTCCCAATGCTGGTTCTGGAGTAGTTACAAGCCGTTGACAGAGAAATCACAAGGCCGGATGGCTAGTCCTGTCGTCCTTGCATTTAGTTCTCTTCACATGATCCGATCCTGTTGTCGATTTTCAAACTATATATATATATATATATATATATATAAATATATATATATATATATATATATATATATATATATATATATATATATATATATATATATATATATATATATATATATATATATATATATATATATATATATATATATATATATATATATATATATATATATATATATATATATATATATATATATATATATATATATATATATATATATATATATATATATATATATATATATATATATATATATATATATATATATATATATATATATATATATATATATATATATATATATATATATATATATATATATATATATATATATATATATATATATATATATATATATATATATATATATATATATATATATATATATATATATATATATATATATATATATATATATATATATATATATATATATATATATATATATATATATATATATATTATATATATATATATATATATATATATATATATATATATATATATATATATATATATATATATATATATATATATATATATATATATATATATATATATATATATATATATATATATATATATATATATATATATATATATATATATATATATATATATATATTATATTTATTTATTTATTTTATTTATTTATTTTTTATTTTACATATTTCTTCATTTTTTCCAGTTTCATATACGTGCACAGAGAGCGTGTTCTTATTCTTAGAATTTTCTTCAACTATTCTCTGAGAATTTTTTCATGCCATTAAAGAAGAGAAAGAAAAAGAAAAAAAGGCCAAACGGGAGACACATTTCAAACTAAATAGGCCAATTAAAGCTTGGAATTATCAAGGGCGAATCATAGAAGAGGAAATTTTCATGGTAATATTTCAAAGAGAAATAACAGAAGTGCTTTTGTCCTTTCAGCAAGTATGGAATGTAATCGTTTCATTATATTTGTCTTATGCGATTTAGCAAAGAAGATCTGCAAAGATTTGCTTAAGCCGATTTCGATTTGTTTTCTTCTCATTATGTGTTTATTGAGTTTGTGTATTTTTATTTTTCTTTGATTTTATTTCTTTTTAATTTCTTGGTCAGATGTCACTTTTTTTATAATTTTTTTATTGCTATTTTTTAGTATATGATTCTTTTTTTCAAATTGGTACTGTAGAATTGAATAAAATTGACATCTTAATAAAACAGAGGAAATCATTTTAACTTGTATAATGACGGAAAAATTAATAAGCTTAACCAAATCTCTATTTACTCGTAAATTAAATAGATTCTGAATCGTAAACGAATTATAAGACCTATTTTATGGAGGGGAGGATTATTAATTTTTTTTAAAAATATATAGCAAATGTAATAATATTTCTCAATTTCTTTATAAAATTCTCCCAAAATGTAAGGAAATAATTGAGCACTTCATAAAAAATATGTGCAATCAAAAACGTTTGAAAGAATATATATTTTGAATGCCACAAATTCTAAACAGACGTAAATTAGTGAAAGAAATATTCTGAAAACGAAATGAAAGTTACAAGATGTCTTGAAAATGTTTAATTAATTAACTTTTTATTCATTTAGTATTTTGAGTTACTATAAAACTTTAAGAACGCAAATTTCTTAGTTTTTATCAAGCCTCCAAAAATTATATATGATAATTTCTCAAAAATATTTTATCAATATAGGTTTTTATTTATAGTTTTCTCAAGCAGAGTTATGTAAAATTTTTGGAGAGGTAAGTCAAGGGAAGCTCTGAAACTCTCCAACTTCCACTCAGTATATATTTATACTTTAATAGAGGCATTCAAAACAGATCATTCAAAGATTTATACAAAGAAGATAGAGAATAAAGGAGAGAGGGGAACAGAGAGAAGGGGGAGAGTTTTGAATTTGTTTTAAATTTAAAGAAAGTAAATTACTTGTTCCCCCAAAGTTTCAAACTTTGAATTTATGCTGACCTCATTTTTCTTTAAACATATTAACATATTAATTAAACGGAAATCCAAATATCTCTGTTAAGGTATAAACAAATACAAATATTACAAGCAAATAAAAACATTTTCATTAATATAATACAAAGACAAATACAGATATTATAAACAATTACAGATTTTCAAATTAATGTATTAAAAACACATATATAGATATTTCAAACAGATACAGGTATTCCTATTATTATAAAACAAGCACGTTATTGCAACAAACACAGATGATGATTTTATCATATTACATGCACAAATACAGATATTAGAAACAAAAAGTGATATTTTAATAAGCGTATCGCTATAACAATTACAGATATTAAAAACAAATAGTGATATTTTAATAAGCGTATCGCTAGCAAAACTACAGATATTACAAGCAAATACATGTATTCTTATCAACATATTACAAGATTAAGTACACGTATTACAAAGAAAGAACATAATTCTATTAATATATTACAAAAAAAAAAAATATTTTGCAGGCAAATACAGATGTTTTTATTAACATAAT
>SEYY01019082.1:77500-87500 GCA_009176605.1 Armadillidium nasatum | reverse complement strand
GAGTATGGTCAACGGAGGTGAAGAGGCAAAGAATGTCATCGACATAACGTTTATAGAACACCGGGGAGGGAAATATTCGAGGATGTGGATATAGAAGAGTTTTCTAGGTGATTAATAAAGAAATCAGCCAAGATAGGACCAAGAGGTGAACCCATTGCAACACCATCTATCTGTTTAAGGATTGTCTGATTAAAAATAAAGAAGGTATCTAATGTAGCCAAATTAAGGAGAAGGGAAAAAATTATCTTTGCCCAAACCAAGAAATGTCGTATTATATAAGAAAACATGCTAAATGAGTAATTCTAGAGTGAGTTTTAAGGGTATATTAGTAAATAAGGATTGAATGTCAAATGAGTACGTGTAATGGTTGGAGAAGGGAAGGGAGGATAAGTGTGAAAGAAACTGCTAGGAGATATGTTAGATAATGTGGATACAAAAGATGTTTTAATGAGTCCAGCCAAATATTTTGCCAACCTATAATTATGTATGTTATATGACGCCAGACCCGCTATGATTGGGCAGAGTGGCTTATGGACCTTCGAAGCACCTTAGATACCCCCCAATGCTGTACCAGAGGGGAAAATACTATAATAAATATGATCATTCAGTTTCTTTTGTGCTCTGAGGGAGCGAAGATTACGAGACAATTTGTCATCTAGCCGTGTATAAGCTTGCGAGGAATGGAATCTTCTATGCAAAACTTAGAAGTATCCTTTAGTACTTGCATCATCTTCGTTTCGTATTCTTGTTTATTTAAAATGACAACTCCTTTTCCTTTGTCCGGTAACATATAACCAAATCTCGTCAGGATGTCAATTTTATTAGAATATTTAAGCTCTGTTTGTTGGTTAAGATGAAGCCAGAAAACTGATTTGAGTTTATTAAAGTTTTTGTAGACAATAGATCTAGACCTAATCTTGTGACAAATGAGTTGAAAACTGGCGCAGCATACCGGTCCTCTTTTTAGTACCGTAGTCAATCTTTCGTAGGCCAGAAAAACCTGTAATAATAATATCCTGAAATAAGCAATGAAAAATCAAAGCCCAAAGTGTGCAGGAGTTTCTCTCGTTTAGATAGAACATAGTTAGAGAAATCCTTTATAACTGAGTCTGGATCCCTGAATGTTGGGAGCGAAATACCAAGTCTTCTCAATTTAGAGCAATGCACATTCTCAATGTGCATACGCAACCTATTCACATTGTCTCTAATAGTTGTCGAAATTCACATGTAATCAGGAAAAGACAACCATTCACGAACCCCATTTCTGCTTGTTCTCACCATTTTCGCTGCAAATAACCTAGGCTGATAACAACAATGACAACAATAATATTAAAATGTTTTTCTCTTGTCATAGGGCTCTTAATGAAAACTAAAGACAATATGAAGGTCACTTACCCCATTTCTTATAGAAGTTGGTATAATGTACTGTACCAACATAGGATTAAAAAAAAAAAAAAAACATAAAATTCTAAACACCGATGCCAAGGTTGTTTGGAGCGAAAATATTGTATTTATGAGGAATTTGGTAGTCTTTCGTCATTTGTAATTCAAATACTTTTAATAATAACAAAGCAAGTGTAGACGAAGATGATTTTCATTTTGAATAGCCTTGAATTGATCTCTAAATACCAAAAAGTATTAAATTATGATGAATAGATTTGAATATATAAATATATATATATATATATATATATATATATATTATATATATATATATATATATATATATATATTATATATTATATATATATATATATATATATATATATATATATATATATATATATATATATATATATATATATATATATATATATATATATATATATATATATATATATATATATATATATATTATATATATATATATATATAGATTGCAGTAGTTTTTGTGCCGACGTTTTCCTTTTTTTGCGCAGTTTCTTGTTTGCTGTTTTTTTTTGTGAGCTGCCACAATTTTTCTTATTTTGTTTCTTCCTCTGTAATTTAAATTCTCTCCTTGGAGCAGGTTTCCTTTTTATCGTTTTTAATATTTTAATGTTTTCTCTTTGACTTTTTATATCTGCCTTGAGAAGGGACAGTTGGTCCGAAAACGTTCGCCCAACAATTTTTCCATTTTATTATTGAGATATATATATATATATATATATATATATATATATATATATATATATATATATATATATATATATATATATATATATATATATATATATATATATATATATATATATATATATATATTATATATATATATATATATATATATATATATATATATATATATATATATATATATATATATATATATATATATATATATATATATATTATATATATATATATATATATATATATATATATATATATATATATATATATATATATATATATATATATATATATATATATATATATATATATAGTTTCTATGAGGATTCAGTATGCATTAATTTCTCATATTTCTTGATTTTAACTAGCAATAAGATTTAATAAAATTTATGGCCAATTATTCCACATCATTTATGGAACATTAATACAAGTGTTTTGAGATTTGATTATAATTCCAATAGTAATAATTCTTTACCCGTATTACTCGTTATGTTTAATACACCCAAGGGACGATATTTGCCTTCAAGACTGGATTGAATGATTCAAATTAAATTTGGTGTGAGTTCTCTTCTCAATAATAGAAAGACAAATTCGCAACAGAGTCAATTATTGAATAGAATTTTGCATAGAAATATAATACAATGGATCTATATATTAATATTAATTAAGAAGTGATAAATTAATCATTGGAAAGGACGAAATTTCTGTCTGATGAATAATAGATTTATTTTATTATTAGAAAGTTTTTTAGAAGGAGTTTTTTTCTTCAATATCTGAAAGCAAGAGAAGTTAATTAAAAGCAAACTCAGACGCATTTGTTGCCAAGCGAAGGAAAACACTCAACTCCATTTAAAAAAAGTTTTTTTTTATGTTTTTTAATCAAAATCGAAAGAAGAAACAAATGAATACTAGTATTTTTTTTCTCTCTCTCTCTCTCTCACACACACACACACACACACACACACACACACACACACACACACACACACACACACACACACGCGCACATATATACAGATATATATATATATATATATATATATATATATATATATATATATATATATATATATATATATATATATATATATATATATATTTATATATATTATATTTCACTTTCACCTTTCCCACTTTCGTGGGGTGGTGCCCGCCACAATTCCCTTACAATCATACCCATTCTTACCTTTCAACCCCTTTCACCACCGCCCTCCATCTTACTCTGTCCTCCGCAAGTCTTCTACCCTCTTCTAAACTCAAATTCCTTCCACCCAAAATCTCTCTCACTTCATCCATCCATCTCCACTTTGGATCTTCCCCTCCCCTACCACCATCCACCTCGGATCTAAGTACCTTGCCCACCATTCTATCCTCATTCATTCTACACATATGTCCAAACCATTTTAGCACACCCTCCTTCGCTCTATCAACTATACCCTCTTCCATTTACACATCTCCCTTATTCTTTCATTTCTAATCCTATCAATTCTTCTCAATTTACATATCGCTCTCAAACCTTTCATCTCAAAGACATTGAAACTTTTCCTCGCTCGAAATATATATATATATATATATATATATATATATATATATATATATATATATATATATATATATATATATATATATATATATATATATATATATATATATATATATATATATATATATATATATATATATATATATACTCCTACGAAAGGTAAATTCTTTTTACTGAAATTTACAAAGTATTTATAAAAATAAAATCAGTGTGATAAATTTAGAGCATATAAAATATATTGTAAAGTATTTTAAATACTTTAAATGAATTTTTTAAAAATATATATTATAATTTTTTTTTATTATGAAATTTTAAAAATTACGAATTCAAATACATTTTATTTAAATACTGCTCATCTCTCCCGATAATATATATATATATATATATATATATATATATATATTATATATATATATATATATATATATATATATATATATATATATATATATATATATTGAATTTTTTTTTTTAAGTATGCTATACTGGGAATCGAACTATCGACCTCTTGGATGGTAAGCAAGAGCGTTACTAACCGAGCCAAGACAGTACAAAAGAGGAGCCGCGTTGAGAAGTCTCAATAAATACTTTCCAAGGAGACTCAAGAAAGGGCCCCTCACGACTGCACTCTGACACGGGTAGCGAGGTTAATTAAGGTTCTATCCCTCTTTCACAGACTAAATATATATATATATATATATATATATATATATATATATATATATATATATATATATATATATATATATATATATATATATATATATATATATTTAAAATCTTTTTAAATCCAGTAACTGCTCGTGGATTAAAATATTTTGATTTTTTTTTTTTTTAAGTCTGCTATTTAATATAAATAAAAATTAAAGAAATAAAAATGTGAAACATCTTTCTAACAGATTACTATAGCTACAATACACCAAGATATGCCATTTTCAATGTACAAAACTAATGAAAAATAAAAATATCTGAAGAGTCTGACAACCCGCTATAAGTTTGCTGAAACTTTATATTAAAGTAACTTTGGAAGCATTAAAATTAACTTTACAAACTTTGCAGTGAAGCTTCACCTTATCTAAATCATCGTACCGAAAATGACCTTATTAATTGCATTTACAAACTAGATTAAAATCATGCACTTTTTATCAATTATTTCCATATTTTATAAACCGGAATAGTTCTTTCAGATTTTAGATGTTTTCTTCTTATCAAGAGCATGGACAAGAGTTAATATAGGAAAGTTGCTTCCGTTGTGAAGCAAAACAGCTTTAAAGATAAGCATCTAATATACGGGGAATTTGATGGAAAAATTTCGTAGGCTTACGTTTGAGTATAATTTTTTTATTATCACCCAATTTGCATCAAATAAAGGCAAGATACAACATTCATAGAGCTCTAGAACACCGATTTCTAGCGTTTTATTTGTATTATATCGGCTTTTGAAAAAAAAAACCATGTTCGAGGTATTTCTTAATAGAAATCACATACCGTTTGTAGAAATTTGATACTTGAAATATAAATTTCTAATATCTGCTTCCCAAAATAGGTTCCATCAAATGCAAGAGGTAAATTTTTGTCAAAATTAAAAATTTACCATTTTTTCTCATGTTCATCCTTCCAATCTGAAATTTTCGGAGCACATGTAATTTGGTTAACTGCACTCTACATTTTTTATTTCGTTATTTTTGCCTGACGATCTGTTTTGCCTCTAGGCAAAGGGTGTTTTTGCACTCTGTCGAACTGGTAGTCTGCTGGATTGCATATTTGGGTAACCCAAAGTGTCCAGACTGTCCATCGATCTTTTCAAGTTATTTATTTAAGATCACAGCCTTTTAATACAGAATTGAAAACAAAACTAGTTTCTCGTCATTCCCTCTATATATACTGAACCCGCTGAAACACTTCCTGAGAGTTAGTCTGAAATAAGAAAATATTGAAAATTATGTTGTTTTCCTGTTCAGTGTCTCAATTTTAGCAAAGATTTAGCTTCTGTAGCATTTATTTATTTTTTATTTATTTATTTATTATAGAACAGCTGTACCTCTTACAACTATCAAATTAAAAAGTTATTTGATTTTAATTTGAAAAAAGAATTAAAAATAAATCTGATGTGTTTATAAGGACAATATAATGACAAAGAAGGAAAACAAGCGAAAAATTAAAAGGTGTATCATAGTATATACGTACGTACTTGTATATTTTAATGTTTTTCAAGAAATTTTTAATTATGATTTTCATATGAGTTAAAATTGTAATTAAATTTTAATTTTCCTCAGAATTCGTTAAATTTGTTACATTAAGTATAAAAATAGATTCATGCTATTGGACTCTTGAGACACTCTTATTTTTAAATATATTTTCCTTTTTATATAAAAATTCAATTTTTAAATTTAATAAAATTTTTGGATATAATTTTAAAACTTTTTAAAAAACAAAATTAAATATTCTAGCTTTTAAAGAAATCCTATTTTAGATTCTTAATTCCAGTGCTGAATATTTCACTTTTATAATTAGATAAATTAATGTAATTTTATTTCAATTGAATAATCATCATTTTTAAAGAAATTTTTTTGATTAAAAATTTAATTAAAAAATTTTTATTTCCATTTTCTAATAAATAAATAATCATTAACTTAATAGCCAGTTCACTCTTGTAAAAAGAGGGATTGATAATTACTATTGAATGCAACAAAACCAGAGTTTTCAAGTTGTGGGTGGGGGGGGAGGAATTATCCATTTCCATTAGCAACTCAAATGATTTATTCATAAAGAAACTCCACCCCAATGAAAAATAATCTATTGATTATATTATTATTAATATATTTATATATTTATCAGAACTATTGATTGGAAGAAAGAAATTTGAAAAGATCTTAATTGGAAGGAACAATAATTTTTTTTTTTTAACATTTTAATTTCAATACACTAAGTTTTATTTAACAAAGACACATACGCATATACTATATATATATATATATATATATATATATATATATATATATATATATATATATATATATATATATATATATATATATATATATATATATATATATATATATATATATATATATATATATATATATATATATATATATATATATATATATATATATATATATATATATATATATATATATATATATATATATATATATATATATATATATATATATATATATATATATATATATATATATATATATATATATATATATATATATATATATATATATATATATATATATATATATATATATATATATATATATATATATATATATATATATATATATATATATATATATATATATATATATATATATATATATATATATATATATATATTTTTTGGGGCCAGTATTCAAGGCCCCAGCAACAATGGGTTCTAAGCGCTATAATTGAGGGCTAAAAAAACACTGAAAAACTTTATATACATTATTATAATAACAATTTACATAACTTTAACAATGAATAATAATTTAAAACTAATCACAATATATACACAGTACGCTAATCCGTTGTCTAATCTTTCCAGTACAGGATCTTACAGGTCTGTCAGTTTCTTCGGCGAGAATCAGCGCCGTCTAGTCAATCCCACCAGCATCCGGTACAACACACTTCCGAAGCAGGTTTATTCCTTGTCTGGAACACCCTTCTTCTCTCATCAGAACGACTTCCTACAATAACGGTCTTCCATTCAGTGGGAGCTCATCATTCAGTAAAATGTAGAATCACTTTCATTCAGTAATAATAAACAGTTTAACTTTACCAACAACTTGTTAAAACCGAACACTTCACTCTACTTTCTAAAATATCCAAATTCGAATTTGAACCAAGAACACCTCATCCCAGTCACAATATTATCGATGTTCGAATTTCATCAAGAACATTGCTTCGATAATATATCGAATCAAATTACTTATTGAGTTGGTTTTCATTTGAAATACCTATTATAATATATATATATATATATATATATATATATATATATATATATATATATATATATATATATATATATATATATATATATATATATATATATATATATATATATATTTTTTTATTTTTTTTTTTTTTTTTATTTTTTTTTTAACTAAAATATCGTGTTTATTTTCATATAAAACATTAAAACCGCTAAACAAAGCAAAAATAACGTTTCAGTCCAGGAATGCAGGGCCCTCATCAGGTCCAGTATGGTAAAAGAGACGAAAAAAAGACTCTGTCAAGTCTCGAGTCTTGGGAGTCTTCTTTCGACTACTCCTCTACTCACTCTTATGAGGACCCTGCATTTCGAAGCTGAAATGTTGAATTAATTTTGTTTATTGATATCAATGTATATATATATATATATATATATATATATATATATATATATATATATATATATATATATATATATATATATATATATATATATATATATATATATATATATATATATATATATATATGTTGTACATTTTATATTTTAATTAGAATAAAAATGTCGAAGTAAAAGACGAGAAATTTAACATTTATTTTGAAGATAGAAGAAATATTTTGCAGTTAATGTTTGCAAACAACAAAAATAAGAAGAAAAGCTGAAAAGATTATTAAAGTTCTTGAAAAAAAAAAAAAATTTCAAAATTCACAAATCATTTGAATTAGAAATGTAAATCAAAATTATAACCTTAGCAAGATGTATTAAACAAGGTTACATAACATTTTTTCATTCATTCATTATATTTCGATACCAAAATCCTACAAAATTAGAGAGTGTCTGAAAAGTTGCTGTTTTATCTTTGTTTTGTATTTTTAAGGGGCAGTATTATTTACCTTTTCTTTGGTAAGTTTCATTCTCATGAGTAAATATTCGAGCCAGATTCTTTCTTTTGAATATCTAAATTTAGTATAGTTAAATATTTTTATCAAGAATTGCAGAGCAAGAAATGAATGCAACATAAGTAAACATTTATTTATTAAATATTAAGATGATTTAAAGAAACATATACAGTTAATATCAACGTTTCGGTCCATGACCATCATCAAGACACTGAAAAAAGGGGAAAATATTTTTTTCTCACTGAATTCAGAGGGCTTTGTTTTGTTCTTTTTGGGTGTGTTTTTTTGGGATGCTTTTATGTGGACTGGTCATTTTTCAGACGGAGTTTGTATTTAGAAAGATCGAGTTCTTGGTTATCGTTAACAACTAAATATTCAAGGAAGAAAAGGCATTGCTAATAAGGACAAAGTAGCTTCGCATATTTTCCTTCCTAATAATTAAAAAATTTAATTTGAAAAATTTATTGTGAGACATTCTTCTTTGTTTTCCGTTGGGACATTTTTTTTGCAGTTAGAAAATTTTTAACGTTGTGATTTTTGGATCTTTGATGATTTTTGGTTTCATCTCTTCAAGAGTAGTTTAAATGTCAGTCAATAAATTTATTAATTTATTTAAAAAAATAATTAATTTATAAATCTCTTCAATTTATTAATTTATAAAATTTGTCATTACAAAATATCATATTTACGTTAAATATTATTATAAGAAGAGTAACCGTTAAATTTTCCCAATTTTAATAATAATAATAATAATAATAATAATAATAATAATAATAATAATAATAATAATAATAATAATAATAATAATAATAATAATAATAATAATAATAGTAATAATAATAATAATAATAATAATAATAATAATTGTGAAATTTTAGTGTGTCTAATCAAACAGCCTATTTTTTTTTTCTAAAATCTTGCCTAACATTTTTATGGAAAGAAAAATTTCAGTAATTAAATTTAAGATTAATTTAATTACTTCTCTTATTTTACTAATTCTTTATCAATCACCTTCAATTTTTCATATTCTTTTTAAAGACACTCATCAATTTTCCGTTGATCCTTTTGATAAATTTAACAATGAAAATTTGCAAGTTTTTATAGTTAAAAGTTTTATTACTTCACACAAATTTCGCGGATGTGCCCATGCGCTAGACTTAAAGTGGGAAAGATTAAATTCGGTGGGAAACACAAAAGATAGAATTCCACATCACAGAGGTGGCTGGGAATAAGAAAGTACCATTAAGAACACATTTGTGTTAAGCCTTGTTTAACACATTAAAACCCATCTTTTCATCTTCATATTTAAATAAGATTTAGAGACTATTAATATTTAACTTTTTATTTTTTATTTTTTTATTTATTTTTTTTCCTATCTTAAATATCTTATATCCCTTCTATTTATCTTTTGTTTTGAATTTTTTTTTATAAAATACAAAGAATTTTTTTCTTCCAACGAAGGATTTGCTCTTTGATTCCTGTTTTTTTTTCACAAAGAAAAATTTAAAACATAATTTA
>SEYY01019082.1:60000-72500 GCA_009176605.1 Armadillidium nasatum | reverse complement strand
CTGCAGACGATTTTTCAGGTAAATATATATAAATTAATAATGATATATTCTTATTTCTTTTAACAGTTCTTATAACAATTAAACATCAGTATAGACATTAAAATAATTAAATATAATACTATAAATTGTAATTTCGTGAATTAAAATTACTTAATTAATTGTTAAAATGTTAAAGAATGTTAACTGGATTCTCAAAAGTTGGTAATTCTTGCCGATTCTTTACAGTTGCTAGATGCCTTTTTATTTAATAATCGATATAGACTGACCAGGTTATTCAAAAATATTAATCCTCTACAATATATATATATATATATATATATATATATATATATATATATATATATATATATATATATATATATATATATATATATATATATATATATATATTCTTCGGCATTTCGATGAATCCTTTGCTGTGGCGCTGGACACATCGAAAGCCTTCGATAGAGTCTGGCACAAAGCTTTGATTTCTGAACTTCCCTCTTTCGGTATCGATCCTTCTCTCTGTGATCTCTTTAATTTCCTTTCCGGTCTTTCTATAGCAGCTGTTGTAGACAGCGACCGTTCTTCCTTTAAATCTATTAATAGTGGTGTTCCTCAGGGTTCTGTCCTATCTCCAACACTTTTTCTGCTTTTCATTAATGACTTCTCTATTACCTCATCTCCTATCCACTCCTATGCTGATGAATCCACCCTTCATTACTCTTTCCAGTTTGAAAAACGCCCCTCCCAACAGCAGTTGATAAACTCTAGAAGGGTAGCCTTGGAGCAACTAACTAACTTCTGATCTTTTACGTATTTCAAATTGGGGTAGAGAAAACATGGTTGTTTTCAATGCCTCAAAAAACTCAATTCCTCCATCTCTCCACTTGACACAATCTTCTACACAACTATAATGTCTTCTTCGAAAACACACAACTCAAACCTTCATTTGTTCTTAATATTCTTGGCACATCCTTTTCTCGTGATCTTTCTTGGAAAGATCACATTACTTCTCTTTCTAAACAAGCTTCTAAGAGGTTGGGTGTTCTGAGGCGTCTTCAGAATTACTTCACGCCACCCCAGTTGCTTGCTCTCAATAGGGGTGTTGTCCGTCCCTGTATGGAGTATGCTTCGCACATCTGGGGTGGTTCCACTCATACAGCTATCTTTGAGAAGGTGGAGTCTAGGGTTTTTCGTTTAATCAACTCTCCTGCTCTTACTAACACTCTCCAATCTTTTTCTGCTCGTCGAATTGTTGCGTCACTCTCTCTTTACTTTCGCTATTACAATGGACACTGCTCTTCGGAACTCTCTCGCTGCATACCTCCTCCATTGAGAAGAGTTCGTGCGACGCGCCTTTCTACACAGTCTCATCTTTCTCTGTCCAACTCTCCGACCCCAGAATTAACCGCTATGCTCAATCTTATATATATTCTACTGGTAAAATCTGGAACACACTCCCTTTTTCTATTTTCCCAACTCCCTTTGACTTGCATACTTTCTAACGCCGTGTATCTGGACATATCAGCCACCATCGACTAGGATAGATTTTTCCCAACTCCGGTGGAATTTGGTTGGACTCCAGCCTTTGCCCACCGGAGGAGATATATATATATATATATATATATATATATATATATATATATATATATATATATATATATATATATATATATATATATATATATATATATATATATTCAATTTGAATGTAACAACTCTTCCAATTCTGAGAAATACACAAAAAAATTTAAATAAACTTTTGTTTTTTAAAACTGAAATTTATGTATTTTTTTTTAAGTGAATTTTTCTGTTTTCTTCTTTCAAACAAAAAAAAATATTTCTAAGCTAATCCAAAAAGACAAACATTTAAAGAATTGATGACTTCGCTTTTTTTGTACACCAAAAATATTGGAAAAAATATGCTTTTAAATTAATTAATTAATTCATATATATATATATATATATATATATATATATATATATATATATATATATATATATATATATATATATATATATATATATATATATATATATATATATATATATATATATATATATATATTGTAAATGACATGCATTCCTGTCAGTTTTTATTTACTTACATGAAAAAATGTTTTTTCTATGTTTTCCTGAAAAATAAAACAATAATTTATCTAACATTTATTATTTTCTTTTTTTCTTTTAAATTATTTAAAATTTATATTATTTCTATTACCCATCAACTTAAAAACTAAACTAAAATTAGACCTAATTACAACCCTCCCTCTAAATCCACTCTATCCACTTTTAACTACTTCTGACAACTTCTGACAACTTTTGACAACTTCTGACTACTTTTATCCCCACCACTCCACTCCCTTCCCTTTAATTATATCTTTTATTGCATTTCTTCTATGAGTTTTCTTCGCGTTCGTCAGAAATGCATGTGGCCCATAATTCTTCTGTTAAAGAGGTTTTTATTTTAGTGAAGGCAATTTATTAAAGACTGTTTGGATTTTACGACATAATAAAAAATGTCCTCTGGTCTATTCATACCAAATATCTATTAGACCAATTAAGGACGCACAATCTCTCAAATATATATATATATATATATATATATATATATATATATATATATATATATATATATATATATATATATATATATATATATATATATATATATATATATAAATATATATATTTACCTCTGATGGGCAAAGGTCAGAGGCCTACCAAATTTCCAACAGAGAGAGGAGAAAATCGGAATCCTGGCCAGATTAAATTCCGCAATGTCCCGAAACAAAGGAAATTGGGAAAATAGATGAAGGGAGTGTGTTCCAGACTTTACCACTAGAGAATATGTAAGATTGAGCATAGCGGTTAAGTCTTGGGTCAGAGTGTTGGAAAGAGAAAAATGAGACTGTGTAGAAAGACGTTTCGCACAAGCTCTTTTCAAAGGAGGAGGTAAGCAGCGAGAGAATTCGGAAGAACAGTCTCCGTTGCAATAGCGATAGTATAGAAAAAGTGACACAAAATTCGACGGGCAGAAAGAGACTGGAGAGAATTAGTAAGAGTAGGAGAGTTGATGAGACGAAAAGCCCTAGACTCTACCTTCTCAAGGAGAGCTGTATGAGTGGAACCACTCCAGATGATAAGGCGTACTCCATACAGGGGCGAACAACACCCCTTTTTAAATTAAGCAACTGGGGTAGTGTGAAGAAGTTCTGAAGGTACCTCAGAACACCCAACCTCTTAAAAGCTTGCTTAAAAAGAGGGAATGTGTTCTTTCCAAGAAAGATCACGAGAAAAAGAAACACCAAGAATATTAAGGAGAGATGAGGGTTTGAGCTGTGTGTTTTCGAAGAAGATATCATAGTTGTGTGGAAGATTATGTCGAGTGGAAAGATGGAGGAATTGAGTTTTTGAGGCATTGAAAACGACTATGTTTTCTCTGCCCCAGTTTGAAATGAGAGATAGATCAGAGATTAGTTGCTCCAAGGATTCCCTCCTTGCGTCTATTAACTGCTGTTGGAATGGGCGATTTTCAAACTGAAAAAAGTAGTGAAGGGGGGAGTCATCGCATATTAGTGGATAGGAGATGAAGTAATAGAGAGAAGGTCATTAATGAAAAGCAGAAAAAGTGTTCGAGATAGTACAGATCCTTGAAGAACACCACTATTAATAGATCCCGTAAATTTGTAGAATACATGTGAAGAAGGGGGAAGGTTGTAGGAACATAGGCACTCCAATGTGAGTCAAGTGTACATTGGAGAAACTTTAAGGAGATGAAACGCTAAAAGGAACGAACCAAAAGGCAAACGGAGTGAAACAGAATGGTCTAATTCACCCTATCACCCCGCGTGTTATGCTCAGTGGGGAGTACTTTCATCGCTTCGGACTGCGCTACGTCCTCCCGCTATATATATATATATATATATATATATATATATATATATATATATATATATATATATATATATATATATATATATATATATATATATATATATATATATATATATAAAGAGAAAACGAGGAAGAAAAAATGAAAAGAGGAAAAAATTGAGTTTTACATATCGTGCCACTTTTTAAATTTAACTTACACACTAAAGAGGAAATATGAAAAGGCAAAAACCATAAAATAGTGTGGTCAGAATATCCTGAATAAATATTATGAAAGGCTGGACAGAGATAGATTCATTAAAAAGCTGCAGTTATTCGCTTTTGTAATTAAATAGTTGCTTCTCTTTAACTTGTCCTTGAACTGCTGGTATTTTACTTACAAGTAAAAGAAGTGCTACGCGCAAAATCTTCGCGAGATGATCGGCTTTGACGAAAGGGAAATGATTATTCATTTGCTTTTCAAATTAAATAAATAAATAAATAAATAATTATAATAGTAATAATAAAAATAATAATAATAATAAAAATGATGATAATAGCTATAATGATGATTAAAATCATAATCAGAAAAATATAATACTAATAATAATAATAATAATAATAATAATAATAATAATAATAATAATAATAATAATAATAATAATAATAATAATAAAATAATAAAAATAATAATAATAATAATAATAATAATAATAATAATAATAATAATAATAATAATAATAATAATTTAATCATCATTAAAAATAATTAATTTTAAAAATAAAATAATTAAAAAAAAAAAAAAAATAAAATAAAAATAATAATAAAAATTAATATTATTATTATTATTATCATTATTATTATTATTATTATTATTATTATTATTATTATTATTATTATTATTATTATTATTATTATTATTATTATTATTATTATTATTATTATTATTATTATTATTATTAAGATTATTATTATTATTATTATTATTATTTCAATTATTATTTTAATTATTATTATTATTATTATTAATAGCCTATTAATAATAATACTAATTTTAATAAAAATAATAATGATTAATCGACTACTATTGTTTCTAACAATAATAATAATAATAATAATAATAATAATAATAATAATAATAATAATAATAATAATAATAATAATAATAATAATAATAATAATAATAATAATAAAAATAATAATAATAATAATAATAATTTTAAATTAGACAGTTAGTAAATCCTAAATCATCAGAAAAATAGTAATTCAAATTAATACATTTTCCATTGCAAGTATAATAATAATAATAATAATAATAATAATAACAATAATAATAATAATAATAATAATAATAATAGATATATTAGTAAAAATAATAATAATCATAAAAATCGTAAAAAACATAAAATTATTTTTGAAGTATGACGTTCTCCACTGAATTATTTATTAAAATATCAAAGTAGATTTATAATTAACTTTCATATATAATAGATATATATATATATATATATATATATATATATATATATATATATATATATATATATATATATATATATATATATATATATATATATATATATATATATATATATATATATATATATATATATATATATATATATATATATATATATATATATATATATATATATATATATATATATATATATATATATATATATATATATATATATATATATATATATATATATATATATATATATATATTGTTTTTTATGGCACAAAACTATTAGAGATTAAATTGTTACAAATTTATAAAAAGCAATGATGAAAAACCTCATGAAAGATAAATATCCTTATCTTCTTTCATTTTCACAAGTTATCCCTTTGATACTTTGAATATAATGAGGTTACTCCAAGCATCCCTGTTTTCATTGCTTGTGGGATAGTCGAGCAGACGACAAACATTTGAAAAATATAAATGGCCAGCTAGAAAATCGTTTACACCTGGATTTCAAACCCATTGATTAATCCTAAAAATATTTTATTCCCACCATTGCATATAAAGCTAGGTTTGATGAAAAATTTTACTAAGGCAATGAATAAATAGAAACAAGCTTTTCTTTATATATATATATATATATATATATATATATATATATATATATATATATATATATATATATATATATATATATATATATATATATATATATATATATATATATATATATATATATATATATATATATATATATATATATATATATATATATATATATATATATATATATATATATATATATATATATATATATATATATATATATATATATATATACAAATATCCATACATAAGTGATGCGAAACTGATTGCTGATATTTTTGATAGTCCTCAGATTAGAAGCTTAATGGCGGGTCCTGAGTTTGAAAATATCATAAACGAAATAGAAAAAAGAAAGCTTTGATTGATTTTAAATTACATACTAGTAACTTTTTTATGAATGCAAAGAAGTCCCGAGAATAAAGCTATCTTTAGTAATCTGTTGAAAAGCCTTAAGAACCAGAGAATTCGTATGTCTATAAAACTGCACCTTTTTGGGCTCTCACTTGGATTATTTAAAAAAAAAAATTTGTGGGGATTATAATGAGGAGCAAGTTGAAAGGTTTCACCAGGATATCCTAACAATGGATGAAAGATATCAAGGTAGCTTAGACATTAATATGATGTAAGACTTTTGCTGGTGTTTCAAATGGGATGTAACTGGAAACATTCATAAGAGAAAAACAATTAAGTCACCTTTCTTTCCTAATTAGTAATCCAAAGTATGGCATGACTTAACAAATCTTAACTAAAAAGTTAAAATACTTGTAGATATAGCGTTTTATATTAATATTTATGGTTTAAGTGTCACATATTTTTTAGAGAAATAATATTCCATAAGGTTTTTTTCAAATTCGTTTCTATTTTTTTTTTTAAATTCTTTATAGTAAAAGATTCAGCTGCCATTGTTTTTCTTTGTGTATTATTCAATTCCAGTTTTGTTTTGAAGATTTTCCAGTTGCAAAATCTTGCATTAAGCTATCTATGCATGATATACATAAAAAGGGGTCTAAGGAAAAGAACAGAGTATGAGTAATAAAATATTTCTATAGAATTCATTTAAAAACCTAACGAAAAAAAAAAAAAAAAAAAAAACAATTTAAACGCAGATCAGTGTTATTTAAGTACTCTTTTCAAAGTTAAAGGAACACAAATAACTAATTAATTCTTCTGGTACGATTTTATAATTTCATGATCCACTTTGTCTGGGTGTCTAGACCATAAGGTTTTCTATTTCGAAGGAGTTAGCAGTGCTTAAATAATAAAAAATTCTTCCCTAGCTAAAGTAATTGCAATTATATAATAATTAGAAATAATTATCTCAAATCTCTTAAAACGTTTTATATATTCTAGCTCGTCATCAAAAAATCACAGTAATTGTATGCCCTCAAATATTGACCCATCACTACACCTTTCTTTACCGATTTTGAGTTGGCCGAAACCAATGGAGATACAGTTTTGAATTTGCATTTTGATTAAGCATCTTAAATCTCACTTCACTACCTTCAAATTTTATTACAATACACCTAAAAAAAGGGAGATATCAATTTTATGTATTTTGATTGTGAATTAAATTTAAGGCACGTAAACTAACACAAACTAACAAGGATGTCATATACAGCCAATTACGTTGGCAACGTAAGAATATGATACATGACTAAAGGCTCATCATTCTACTGCCATAGATTTTCTGATTATTCAGATTCTAATATTAGAATATGAGATTTATTTTTCAGTGGTAAAACATCTGTACTGATGCACTAATTTTTCTTAAAAATGGTATTAAATATTACCAATTAGTATAATATAGCTTATTAGTTGGTGTATCTAGACAATAGTATCACTTATTAGCCAAAAGTAAAGAATGTGAAAAGATTTTGCTGACCAGGTTCAATAATCACAGAATTTTCACCTTGATAAGGAAATGTTTTACATCCAGTGAGTCATACTATACAGTATATATATATATATATATATATATATATATATATATATATATATATATATATATATATATATATATATATATATATATATATATATATATATATATATATATATATATATATATATATATATATATATATATATATATATATATATATATATATATATATATATATATATATATATATATATATATATATATATATATATATATATATATATATATATATATATATATATATATATATATATATATATATATATATATAATATATATATATATATATATATATATATATATATATATATATATATATATATATATATATATATATATATATATATATATATATATATATATATATATATATATATATATATATATATATATATATGCGCAAAGATTTATGGTCAGAATTTCTGTAGTTACATTTTTGGTCCATTTTAGAGAGTTTTATTTGGACCAAAGTCTATTATCAAAGTTAAAATAGAAAAGAAAACTTTGGAGGAAAACTTTCCCGATTTGTTTACTCGTTTTTAACATCAAATAAAAACAACTTTTTTTAAAAGTAAGATAATATTTATTTAAAAGTAAAAAATAAGAGGTAATAATGTTATTTACTGTAATAATATTAAAAATAATAATAATAATGTTAAAACAATTAAAAGAAAATAATAATAGCATTAATAATAATAATGATAATAGTAATAATAGTAATTATAATCATAATAATAAAAATAAAAATAATAATAATAATAATAATAATAATAATAATAATAATAATAATAATAATAATAATAATAATAATAATAATAATAATAATAATAATAATAATAATAATAAAAATAAAATATAAATAAAAATAATAAAAATAATAATAAAATAATAATAATATATATTTTCCTAATAATAATAATAATAATAATAATAATAATAATAATAATAATAATAATAATAATAATAATAATAGCAATAATAATAATAATAATAGTAACAATAATAATAACAATAATAATAATAACAATAATAATAATGATAACAACAATAATAATAAAAGCTGAATTAAATCTAATCATGGTACTGTTAGGTTTTACTTAATTATGATTGACTGAAGATGGTAGTACGTCAAAATTATATTATATGATGTTTAAATGATAATATATTCCAAAATAAACTGAGAAGATTTATGTCTCATAATTTACCTTTAAAGTGGATTAAACGTCTCTTGTGCCTGGTATACAAAATTTACTTTGAACAAGAGTGAAACCACTAGTAAAAGCTTAGTATTAGGTTTTAACATTCCAATTAAAATAAAAGCCGAGTAATGGGTTTCAACTTTCCAAAGAGAATGAAAGCCGAGTAATGGTTTCAACTTCCCAAAGAGAATGAAAGCCGAGTAAAGGTTTCTACTTCACAAAGAAAATAGGAGCAGAGTAATGGGTTTCAGGTTTCCAAAGAGAATAAAAGCCGTGTAATGGGTTTCAACTTTCCAAATAGAATAAAAGCCGAGTAATGGGTTTCAACTTTCCAAAGAGAATAAAAACCGAGTAATGAGTTTCAGGTTTCCAAAGAGAATAAAAGCCGAGTAATGGGTTTCAACTTTCAATCGAGAATAATAACCGAGTAATGAAGAGTTTCAACTTCTCAAAGAGAATAAAAACCGAGTAATGGGTTTCAACTCTCCAAAGAGAATAAAAACTGAGTAATGGGTTTCAACTTCCCAAAGAGAATAGAAATCGAGTAATGGGTTTCAACTTTCCCAAGAGAATAAAAGCCGAGTAATGGGTTTCAACTTTCCAAAGAGAATAAAAGCCGATTAATGGGTTTCAACTTTCCAAAGAGAATAAAAGCCGAGTAATGGGTTTCAACTCTCCAAAGAGAATAAAAACGAGGAATGGGTTTCAACTCTCCAAAGAGAATAGAAGTCGAGTAATGGGTTTCAACTTTCCAAAGAGAATCACAGCAAAAATGAAGACCCATTTTTGAAAACATGCCTCACTATAATAGAGAAATATAGCTTTTATGAACTTCGTCATATAAAATTGTCCTTTATGGAAGTGTAGACCAGAAGCTAACATAAAGCACATCAAAACGTTCAATGTCATGAATATTTTAAAAGAATATATTCCAAAAATATATTTTAATTTTGTAACTTGAGAAAAATTTAAAAAGTTTGGTTTAATTTTCAAAAATATTCATTTCTAATATATATATATATATATATATATATATATATATATATATATATATATATATATATATATATATATATATATATATATATATATATATATATATATATATATATATATATATATATATATATATATATGGAAGAAATGTAGCAAGTTGATTAATAAAATCTGGCAATATTCAGATATATAAATATAAGCCGCTACATATCATAAACGTACGTACTGAGAGTCACTGGTTTGATCCCTTATCTGGATAGAAACTACCAGCAAAATTCCCCTCCCTGAAAAAGGTTTAACCGTTTTTGTAACTTATAAAATTTTGATTATAATGTTAGTTTTAAATTTAATTATAATGACATTTCTTTCAACTCTGGTATTTTAATCCAACTTTTTTTGAAATTCTTGGAATATTACAAGTATTGGTATTATTTATTTAGTGTTTATTATTTTTATTCTTGGAAAAAGTATTTAGGATAATCTGAAGAGAGTAAATTAATAAAAAATAACACGATTTAGTCAGAAAATTTTCCTCATACACAGGAATTAAAAGTATAATTTTAAAATAAATATATTTATTTTTGTTTTAAAAATATACATTTTTGACATAAAAATAAATATTTTTATTTTAAAAATATACTTTTTTCCGTGATATGTTTTATCTTTTAAAGAAATTTTATTTAAAATCAAAATTTTCGACTTGAAATTAAAAGATTAGAAACGAACCTTTTAATACTTAATACCAATTTTCATAAGATTGAATATTGATTCCAAATTTCAATAAAAAGCAGACTATTATTCTTATCTGCATGCCATATATGTGGATTACTTTAAGAAAATTTTTTAAATTTTGGAAAATAATAAAAATTATATATTTCTGAAATAGTAAATAGCTTAAATCTTCTACTTGTTTTAAAATATGTGAACATATGCCATTATTAATGTTTTAATACTTCATAATTGGAAACATGAATAAGCAGTTAAATATATGTATATTATGAATAGCATTCATTTCACATTTATAATCACAACGTTCAGTGCGTGAATAAAAAAAAAAAAAATAAAAATAATAATAATAATAATAATAATAATAATAATAATAATAATAATAATAATAATAATAATAATATAATAATAATAAAAATATTATAATAATGATAACAATTGTAATAATGAAGTCAAATAAAGAAAGAGTATCATCATAAAATATTATTAAAATTTGTTATTATTATTATTATTATTATTATTATTATTATTATTATTATTATTATTATTATTATTATTACAAGAAGAAATAATAATGATAATAACATGAATTACAATGAAAGCTCAATATAAAATTAATATAAAATTACTATTTAAAAAAGTATAATAAATCAAACCAAATACCTTGCAAGAATTATGTAGTTCTAAAAGGCGAAAAAAGCAAACAAATTTATACGCTACAAAGCCCTATATTTAATAGGTGCGAGGTGGTAGTAAATATCATTTACGCAAGCATAAACGTATATAAATACCTGAAGTTGTCTAATATTAATGTAAAAACATTGTCATGCATACTTAGGAACTATTATCATGGAAGAATTCACTTTCAACTTTGAAAGAAATGTATTTTTGAAATACAATGTAAATAAAATGAAAGAATTCATCATTTCTTTGAAGACTTGTAGTTGTAATAAAAATAGTAACTGTAGTCAAATGACATTCAAAATCTTGATTAGTATGAATGATTTGTAGCTAGGAATCAATTTTATTTATGATTTCGTAAGATATTTAGTTACGACGAATATTATAGATAATAGAAGGTGAAGTTTAAATGATAGAAACTGAAAATTGATTTTTTATTTTTTATCTCTTCTTGAGCAACAAACTTGATTAATAAAATAGACAACGTTACATGTGAGGAAGACTGCAGTAATTCTTAAAATTCTTTTAAAATTTTAAACAAAGTAATAATGATTATGATATGGCATTATATCTCTTCCAAGGAAAGCACTTAGGAATTTGAGACTTACACTGGAATAATAACGCTATGGAACTCTTAAGACTAAAGTGTATAATTGGAAATGATAAGAATACTAAATAATTTTGTCCTTTAAACACAGGAAAATGTTAAATACATAAAATTTGCGATTCTTTCTTTAAATAGCATTCTTTTTTTTAAAAAAAGAATCATTATTATTATAATTATTAAAGAATCTATGATCGATTACCGTAAGACTCAGAAATTTAAAACTCACCTGATTAAAGGTTTGGAAAGTAAAATAAATAAATAGATAAATAAATAAATTAAATGCAACAAAATTATCTATTAAAAAGTACGACTGGGATTTAAAAGGATATTTTGAAATAAAATAATATATTCTGGATAAATAATATAGAACTTAAAGTACAGGAATCAAAATCCCCAAGTTATAGTTAAGGATTAAATTGA
>SEYY01019082.1:45000-50000 GCA_009176605.1 Armadillidium nasatum | reverse complement strand
ACGTTCATCCTATATTTTTCCCCTTCAGCTAAACGTAACAAACATTGGTTTACATAATGCTCATTTTCGTGTTGTTATTCGCAGTGATACTGACTTCAGGAACTATAGTCTTCTTCAGAGTCAAGATACTCATTCAACTTATATTTCCTTCTCAATATCGCGCAAAATCTAATCTCCGAAACACTAAAACCTTCTTTACAAACATGCAATAATCTTTCTGATTCCTCTTTTCTTCTGGATTTTTCTGAAGTTGTAAACTCTCTAACTATGCTTCTTACTCATGCCTTCATCCAGTATCCTCCAACATCACAACTGTCAGCTTTGCCTTCTACTAAATCTGAACCTAAATCTGAACTCTTTGCTCAAGCTTTTGCCTCGACATAGATGTTATAACCCATCCACCAGCTCATTTATGCCTACCATTATAGTTTTTCCTAAGGATGCTTTTTCTGCTTTATCTCTCTCTCTCTCTCTCTCTCTCTCTCTCTCTTTGAGTTTAGCACTAAGAAGACTTATGGTCTTGATGATATCCCTCCTGTGGTTTTCAAAACTTGTACTTCCGAGTTTGTATCCTGATTTGGTGAACTATTTCCTCACTATCTATCTATTTCGACCTTCACTTTCTGCTCGAAATGTGAACTTATTCAGCCTGTGCCGAAGAAAAGGGGCCCTTCTCAATCCTCAAACTAACGTCCTATTTCTTTAATCTATTTCTTTTGAAAGAAGCTTTCAAAAGTTTTCTAATTTATCCTTTACAGGATGAATTGAAAACCTTTTGTTTCTTCCATTCTTATCTCTGATCGTCAATATTGATATCGTAATAATTGCTCTGTTAGTGATCCTCTTCCTCTTCTCTCTGATTCTTGGTCCTCTGCCCTTCAGCATACTTCTAGATATTTCAAAAGACTTCTATGAAATCTGGCAAAAAGCTCTGATTTCTAAGTTTCTTCCTTTAATATCCATCCTTTCTTCTGTGGCTTTCCCTTTGATTCCCTTTCCAGTCGTTCTATACCGTTCATCCTTTAAATCAAATAATTTTTGTGTTTCTCAGAGATCTGTCCAATCCCCATTTTTTTCTCTTTTCCATACTGATCTTTATTCTATTTCTTCATTACCTATCCACTCTTATGCCGAAGAACCCATCCTTTATTATTCTTTTCATTTTGAAAACTTCCCAATCAGCAGAAATTATTTGTGGTTAGATTAGATGTATGGCCTTAGAGTAACTAATTTCAGTCCCTTCTCAATTTTTAATAAGGTTAAAGAAAACACTGTTGTTTTCAATTCCTCAAAAACTCAGTTTCCTTATCTTTCTATTCGAAGTAGCCCTCCACATAATTTGGACATTTGTGTGTTGTTCACTACTGTAGAGAGTATGAATCATACATCTGGGTTAAAACCACTGATACAACTTTCCTTGCGGTTTTTGTCTTATCTACTCTCACTAACTCTCTCCAATCTCTTTTCATTCTGTGTCACTTTATCAATTTTATTACTATTACAACTGACGCTGCTATTCTGACCTCTTCAGTTGCATACTTCCTCCATTGAAAAGAGCTTGTGCGACACAAATTTCTTCAATGTCTCAGTCTTTCTCTGTCCAACTCTCTGAACCCAGACTTATCGACAATGCTCAGTCTCACATATACTTTATTGATAAAATCTGGAATACTCTCTCTCTTTACTTAATTTTTCAACCTTCAAACGCCTTGTGTCTGGACATTTCTACTTTTAATTTGACCCTTCTTCAAGAAGATTCCCAACTTTGATAGAAATTAGTTCTTACGGCCTTTGCACACCAAAGAAGATACAAAATAAATAAATGAAGAAAGAATTATAATAACATTCTGTCAATTTCACTCACTATCTCAAATTAAGTCTTTCTAATAAGACTTGACATTTATCTCCGCTAAAGATATTTTAATTTTGTTACGTTTATTACTTGATAATACTTGATTATATATATATATATATATATTATATATATATATATATATATATATATATATATATATATATATATATATATAATATAATATATATATATATATATATATATATATATATATATATACGGAGTGTCTCTACGCGATAAACTTATATTTTTCAAAACCTTTTTTAATAACCTCATTTCCATATCTAATATACTCTATCATTACATATATTATATATATATATATATATATATATATATATATATATATATATATATATATATATATATATATATATATATATATATATATATATATATATATTATATATATATTAAAAGGAAAGACGACGACCAGTGTCTGTCCTGTCATGAACTCATACTTGGCGTTTGAAAGTGAGGAAAATAGAAGAAGGAAGAGTGTTCCGGACATTGTCAGTTGTGTATATTTAATAATGGAATACCAGTTAAATTTGAGGAAATCAGAGAGTAGGACAGGAAGGATGTGACTGTGCAGGTAGACTAGTAGCAAGAACTCCCCTCATGGGAAACTTTATACCTTTAGAGTTCGGAAGAAGTGTCTGTAGTAACAGCAGGAATTTAAGAGAAGTAATACTCTAGTTTGACAGAAAGAAATAGAATGAACAGTTAGTCAGTGAAAATTGGAAGAATTTAATTAAAAGGCGAAATACCCTAGCCTCCATATTTTAAAGAAGTGCTGTATGAGTTAAACCACCCTAAATATCGAATGCGCGCTCCATACAAGTACGAACAATGCCCCTATACGGAGCAATTATCAAGTAAGATGTGAGATAATTCTGAAAACCCCTCAGAACACACATTCTCTTAGAAATTTGTTTAATTACAGAAATAATGTGATCTTTCAATGAATGATCACTAGAAAAAAAATACCACGAATATTTTGAATAGGGGAAATCTTAAATTGTGTTTTTACAGAAAAGATGTTAAAAGTTGTTAGAAAGATTATTACTAATAGAAAGTTAAGGTAAGTGATTTTGAAGCATTAAAAAGAACCGTGTTTTCTCTGCATGAATTAGAAATACAAGACAGATCAGAAGTCAATTGCTTCAAGTATATTTTATCATTAGATAGCTGAAGGAGAGCTGGAGGAACACTTTTCAAATTGGAAGATTTTTAGAATGTGAAATCGTCAGCATAAGAGTGGATAGGTAATAAACTAAATAGATAGGATGTTCCTAATGAAAAATAGGAAAAAAAATGGGGATAAAATTGATTCCTATTGAATGCCACTATCAATAAATCTGATAGATGACCTCTGACCGTCAACAATTATTACTTATAATGACGGAAAGAAAATCAAAGCAAAGGTTACAGAGATAAAGATAGATATGGAAAGGAAAAAGTTTAGAAATCAAACGTAATTTCTAGAAGGCTTTCGATATACCTAGCGCAACAGCAAGAGATTATAAGAAATGCTGTAGTAGTCCAGAGAACCAAAGAATTTAGGGAGAGGAAAGATCAACAGTAGAACTCTCATAATGGAAATCATACTGGCGATCTGAGATAAGATTAGAAGAATTAAAATGATTACAAACCTTTTAATTAAGAATAGATGGAAAACAAATGTTAAAGGTCTAGAAAAATAGAGAGTTGATGGTCTTCATTTTTTAACACAAATAAAGTGAGTGCTCATTTTTGACAAGAGAGCTAAAGCTATAAGGTAGAATATTCAGAAGACTCCAAATTAGAAACACAAAATCAAACTACGTATCTGAACATTCAAACTCATAATTCTCCTTGAGCTGAAAAAGTCAGAATAGTGGTGGTGAGAACATATTAATTAGGGTTGGCATTCGGGGAGTTTATTCAATTGAGTTTCTGTAAAGAAGAGATTGTGAGTTATAGGCTAATGATGCTCAAAAAAAAGCTGAAATTAGAATAAAGTCGGAGAATGCTTGAGAAATTAATAAAGATAGACTGCGTACTTAAAAAAGCCAATAATTATGTAGAGACATCAACGTAAAAATCTGAGAACATTATTATTTTTATTATTATTTTTTTAAAGAAATTGAAAAAGTGTTTGCATTTGACAAAGAGGATGAGTGATGCGTGAAGAAAGAAGAATGGACTGTAAAACTGATATGGACACTCCTGAATAGAATCTATAAATATCAGTCACCAAAAGAAATGTACCATTGAGTACCAGAACAATATAACTTTACCTACACACACACATATATATATATATATATATATATATATATATATATATATATATATATATATATATATATATATATATATATATATATATATATATATATATATATATATATATATATATATAAACTCGATATTTATTGAAAAATACATATTTTTAAAGGTAGGTTCATTATGTCCTAAAAATATGTAAATAAATGAATAAATAAATAAATGAAAGAAATTAAAAAAAAAAGATAAAAAAAAAGAAAAAAAAAACAAGAAAAATATATAACTTGCTCTCCGCCATCTCTTTCAGACTCCATTTGACTTTACACATAATTGACTCTTTTCATAGAACGATGCATGGCTGCAAAAAAATACCTATATATATATATATATATATATATATATATATATATATATATATATATATATATATATATATATATATATATATATATATATTCTATATATATATATATATATATATATATATATATATATATATATATATATATATATATATATATATATATATATATATATATATATATATATATATATATATATATATATATATATATATATATATATATATATATATATATATATATATATATATATATATATATATATATATATATATATATATATATATATAATATATATATATAGTGCAATTACCTACCGTATACCTGACCGTCTTAGTGAAGAATCCAACATGCTTGATTTCATCTTGAACTCTTATCCTTTTCCTTAGAATGTTAACTAAATTATTTCCTCCTCTGGGTTCATCCGAATACCTTCTGATCTCTTTATCTTGTTCTGTCTCTTCAAGTGTTCCGCAAGAGCTGTTCCAACATTAGGTGAGGAGAGGTTTTTG
>SEYY01019082.1:25000-40000 GCA_009176605.1 Armadillidium nasatum | reverse complement strand
ATATATATATATATATATATATATATATATATATATATATATATATATATATATATATATATATATATATATATATATATATATATATATATATATATATATATAATATATATATATATATATATATATATATATATATATATATATATATATATATATATATTTACGAGCATGTGGAAGAGTACGTATTCACTTACTTATTTCTCTCTTCACCTACAACCAACTATTCCAATTATTTCTTACCTTGTGCTTACTGTATTTTTTCCTCATAAAAGTTCATATACTTGCTGGTGTTAAAGTCGTATAGTTATTTTGTCACCGTTAATAGTTCTAGTCAATCTTTATTGTCTCTTTTTATTTTTGTTTTTATTCTAGATGCTCAATTTATTTAATGTCTGTATTGTTTCCATTACAGTTATCTTGATGGCTTCAGGAAATAAATTTAATAATAAAAGAAGCCGAAACGTTGATTAAAATTAAAGCTTTTTTAATTGGTAATTTTAATTTAATACTTTTTTTTTTAATTCAATATAATTTAACAACTGATTATGCTGCATTTACTATTATATATAATATATAGATATATATATATATATATATATATATATATATATATATATATATATATATATATATATATATATATATATATATATATATATATATATATATATATATATATATATATATATATATATATATATATATATATATATATTATATATATATATATATATATATATATATATATATATATATATATATATATATATATATATATATATATATATATATATATATATATATATATATATATATATATATATATATATATATATATATATATATATATATATATATACATATATATATATATATATATATATATATATATATATATATATATATATATATATATATATATATATAATATATATATATATATATATATATATATATATATATATATATATATATATATATATATATATATATATATATATATATATATATATATATATATATATATATATATATATATATATAGTGAAGTGATAAATAAGTTAGCCCTAAAATTACATTAAAGTTTTCTTTTTGGTAACAAAGAAAATGATTTTAAGTAATTAACAAACATAAAATTAAATGATCAAATATACTTTTTAATTCAATTAGTAAACAAAATAAATATGTTTCTTTATAATTAATAACAAAATGATGTGTAATAATTAAATAAATATAAAAATATACGTTTTATTTAAAAATATGTTTAAAAAAATATAATAATGTAATAACGATACAAATCAATAATTCTATTTGCCTCCAAAATATAAATGCATAAGGCAATTATAATAACTAAAACAAGATCACATATATAGGAATAACATTTTTAATTTATTGATATAATTTAAGTTATTTAAGTTATTGATATAATTTCTATTTTTATGTATTTTATAAAAATAGTATTTATATAGATATTAAAAAATAATTTTTATTTTTTTAAATTATTTTATATAATAATTTAACTTTTTGTAATAAGATAAAAATAATAATGAGCTTGTTATATAATTTTTAATATACAAATAAAAAATGGAGGAAGAATAAAAAGTGAACAGCATTCACTTTAGTCAGAAAGAAGAAGAAGAAGAAGAAGAAGAAGAAGAAGAAGAAGAAGAAGAAGAAGAAGAAGAAGAAAGAAGAACCACCACCTCCAAGAACTGTGCATAGATAGCTTGACAGTTTTCTTATGTCCTCGGCTATCTAACACAGCAAGAGGCTCTGAAACAACTTTCCGGGGATAAAGAAGGAGCTGCTACATCCCTTTGCTCTCCCCTCGAAGAGGTAATGCACAACTGAGTAGCTGGCTTCGAACTGGGTGGCCATTTACAAGTTCGGTCTACCAGCCAAACTATTGCTCCAGTAATTTGTCCACAAGTTCGACCTACCAACCGAACTCGCTTCAACATCAGGACTTCATAGGTGTCTCATTAAAGTGGTAACCCTAAGAGTGTATACAGTTTTACTGGAGGATAAGGACTACGCTGGCCCGTCATCATGGCTTCTCCCGAACAGCAGAAGTCTCAAGAACCGAAGTAAAACAAAGTCATCTCTGCTGCAAGAATGGAGCCACCCAGCCTCCTGAAGATCCCTCTCCGTCTCTACACCACCTTCAGAGATAAGAGCACTGGATTTTCCAAGAACCGGTGCCACAGGAACACACACCAAGGTCCCTACACAGAAGAGATCAATATAAAGTGGTCCTACCACTATATATATATATATATATATATATATATATATATATATAATATAATATGGAGTGAAAGAAAGCATTTTATAAACGAAGAACAGGAAAAAAAGAGAAAAGAAAATACGAAATAATGTTTTTTTTTTTTTTTTTTTTTTTTTTTTTTTTTTTTTTTTTTTTACATAGATAATGAAAATAATTTTTCTCTTCCGTTCTGTAAGGTCTAAAATGGCCAAACATCTGCTAAATATTTCCTTTCTTTTTATATTTATTTATTTTTAAAAAAAAATTCCTCTTTTATATTCTTTTATTCAAAATTTTATTTTTTATTTTCCGTAGATTAATGAAAACGAATAAACTTTTGTCATTATGAAAAGAGACTTAATATTAAAAATGAATTTTTCTAATTTTACTGTTTCTATTAATTTCTGAAACCGTTTTTATTGAGTAAATTTTTCTTTCGTATTTTCTAATTTTATTTAGTTTTCTCGACTAAATAAAAGTTGCTCCATTCGGTTCTTTATTATTATTTCCTAATTCTTTCTTAATGATTAAATTACGTTATTAAGGTTTTTTTACTTGTATTTTCTCATAATATTGAATTGTTTGCTAGGTACGGCTTAGTCTAGTAGGCTTTTATGGCTTTCGAGCATATATATATTAACAGAAAGGGGAGAGTTGCCAGAAATTTTTAAGTATTTTATTGGAAATTGGAGCCAAAGCAGGTGCTGGATACAAACGCATTAAAAAAGACTAGGAATCATCATTTTTTTCAACTTCACAACTGTTGATAGTACAATCCACACAAATTAAAAATAATTTATTCAACACATTTTACTCAATAATTAAAGTATAACAGTTACCCCGTCATATATATATATATATATATATATATATATATATATATATATATATATATATATATATATATATATATATATATATATATATATATATATATATATATATATATATATATATATATATATATATATATATATATATATATATATATATATATATATATATATTCATCATTATTTTTTTACTGTATTTACATTATATTTTGAGTAACGAGTATATCATTTTATAAAAGAAGAAAACTTCTTCAATGTAGTCTCAAATATCTTAATTAATGAACTTTGTTCTGAGAAAATATCAGTTTATTCTGAGAAAATACCAGTTATTCAGATATAAATAAACGAGCCTCTGTATATATATATATATATATATATATATATATATATATATATATATATATATATATATATATATATATATATATATATATATATATATATATATATATATATATATATATATATATAAATACTCAAATCTTTGTCATAAAGATTTTTACCTATTTTTTTTTCGTTGCCAATTTCATTATTCTGCATAATGACAGACTTTATTAATTTATTGCAATAAATATTGATAACTTATATTTTCCTTCTTAAAACTGCGTAGAATCGTGTTTCTATCATCTCTTTTGCTCTAACTTTCTCATTATTAACTTTATTTTGATGAATAAAGTGAATGAGAAGCCAATCAAGTTATGCGCACAAGTTATGCAAGCTATCAAGTTATGCGCACTTTAAATTTGAAATTAATAGATATGGAAATAGTATCAAACGTTCCATCATATATTTATATCTTGTAACTGGGATTCTTTATTATGTCCTTTAACAAAGAGTGAATTTTCAGTTCTACCATTAAATATGTGTTGCGTGTTACCGTTATTATTGTTGTTTTATTTATAAGTTTTCCTTGACAGAGAAATTTTCTTGTACTTCGAAATACCTTCCAATTATAATAATAATTATTAATATTTCTGTAAAAATAATACTACTAACAATTTTTAATCAACATTATGTCTCGCTCGTATTATAGTATACAAACGTCCCAAGGACCCTGTATGATAATCATTATCGGAAGCAGATAGGATAGATAAATAAGCACTTGAAGTCAAAATCCGTTTTCAACAAAATTACCAAATAATAAACTTATTGTTATTCGATTGTTAGCTTTCTCCAGGAGTATTTGATACCTTTGGGTAGCCATTTTGTGAACCAATACCACATTCACAGAAAATCTTTAATTGCGTCATCGAAGTGAGAATCAAGATTTTTTATTAACTAAAAATTACAACACATTTAATGTCATTTATGAACATCAATAGCTGGGTTTTTGAATACATTTTTCCTGGATGAATGTAGAAAAAGCCAAATTCACATCGTTTTCAAGCCTCGAATTCACACTTCTACGCTGTAAAGTGTCGCACTTGGTACAAAAATCTAAGCGAGAGAGATCAGGCTAGGGTGATCGCGCTCTCGATATCTCCTCAGCTCTATCACACCCACCGAGAACGCTGATTCCTGATGATCCCCACGCTTATATATATATATATATATATATATATATATATATATATATATATATATATATATATATATATATATATATATATATATATATATATATATATATATTAGAATGGAAAACCGCTTGAAATTTTGTAAAGCTGAACACAGTTGATTAAAGGGGGCGCATTCAAATGTTTTTATGTACAGTCGTGAACAAAAGTTCGTTCCTATTAGGCTGGAAATAAATATTTATATAAAATGGAAATCATTTCATAAAAGCTCTATTTTGAATAAAAAGACAATAAAAACATTGAGAGGGGCTTAATTGAACTGTTTTTGGCTGAACCTGAAATGATCCCCATTTTATATAAATATTTATTTCCAGCCTAATAGGAACGAACTTTTGTTCACGACTGTACATAAAATTCTTATATTCGTTGAATGGTTATTTCTAAATTTCTTGTATTCGGAGCGGTTGCATTCGAGTCCGTAAAAATACAGCCTGAAAATTTTCATAAAAGGAGATTTAATCTAAGCAAAAACTCATCATTCTACTTTCTAACTCAAATTTCTTATTATATCTTTGGCATTTTTCTTTATTTTATCGTTTTCAAAAAAATGTTTCTTTATTTTTTAGATTCCTTTGAGTTATAAAAATTATTCTCTTTATTCCATCACTGACTGATCGAAGCAGAGAAAGGCTTCAATACGTTTATCTTCTCTATCATTCTGTCTAATTTATCCACTGTAACTAAAATCTATTATTTATGTATCGTTTCTCTCCTTGGCTTTATCTGCTCTAATAAATCGTACTATTGCTTCAAAGTTCGGATTAACTTTATATATATATATATATATATATATATATATATATATATATATATATATATATATATATATATATATATATATATATATATATATATATATATATATATATATATATATATATATATATATATGATTCAGCGGTCGTCGAGAGTGGATGTGCTTAATAAAACGCAGATGGGAAAAGAAAAGTGAGTAGAATCAGAAAGTAGATTGAGGAGAGAAAAGAAGGGTGAAAGTTTATGCATTAATACAGTACTGAACAAAATTTTAAAAAGTAATAGCTAAAATTTATTTTAAAATAAGAATTTTAAATAATAGTTTTAAATTTAAAAAAAAATAATAATAATAAATCAAATGAGTATCGATAAAATTATATTTCAAATTCTATAGAGGAGTAATAAATCTTTCAAGATAATGTACTTTCAACTTTTAATGAAAAATAAAATCTTTAACATTAAGAATTTAAAAGAACTAAAAGCAAGGACGACAGGACTAGCCACCCGGCCTTGTGATTACTCTGCCAACTGCTTGTAATAACTCTAGAATCAGCATTGGAAACCATAGCTAAGAGAAGTACATTTTTCTGGAGAGTGTTTAGAGGTTAGTTGAAAAATGATGATGGTCCTACTGAAAGGGTGAAAACCCTACCTGAGAGTTTCTATGAAATTCATGGACCGGCATTGAGACCAACGAGCCGAAAAACATGATCTTTTAGAGGTCTCTAGTAGAACTTTTAAGAGTAGATGGGGAAAGATGCTGGTTCCACTGACAGGGTGAAAACCCTTCCTGGAAGAGGATGTAGATGTATATATATATATATATATATATATATATATATATATATATATATATATATATATATATATATATATATATATATATATATATATATATATATATATATATATATATATATATACATATATATATAAATAACATAATCATCTTCTAATTTAAGAATTACATTAACATGTAACATTTCAACATCTTTCAATTTATTAAATGATTTATAATTTGTATTTTAAATTATATAATCCTATTTAAAATTATTAAATAATTTATAATTGAAATTCAAGGATGCAAACTTTCTAAAACAATATTATGAATAATCTTAAATCCTGGAAATTAATATTTTAAGAAAATAATAAATATTAACTAATTCTTTAGTGATTTTAAAGAGGAAAGAAGATTTCCTTCAAAGAAATATTTATAAAAAATTATCATTTTAGAAAAATAATATTTTTGGTCAATCCTATGAAAGTTCGTATACATATATGAATTATGTATGTTTATATGCATGTATAAATGTAGCTATGTATACTTTATATACCAAAGTATGTTTGTGTGTATGGACACATTTGTCTTTTTCATATATATATATATATATATATATATATATATATATATATATATATATATATATATATATATATATATATATATATATATATATATATATATATATATATATATATATATATATATATATATATATACATAACAACTGAAGATCTCATTGAAGAAGGGGACTAAAAAGACAGGAAAAATATAACCAAACTCTATGTAACGCAAATCCCTTTAATTAGGTCAGTGTAGACTTAATCTTTTATTTGAAGATTAAATACAGAGGAAAAACAGAAAATGTCAATGATTCCACAGAACAGATATAGCTAGATAGAAGCCTGAAGTTGATGATCTCCACACAAAATTCGCCCTAATATACGGCATCACATATGCTACGAAAGCATCGCACAGATGGTGAAATGCGAGTGAAAAGAGAAAGATGGCAGAAAAGGAGGACGAGGTAGTCATTTACTAACATAATTTACTTATATCTATAGAGGGAAGGAGTTGTGGTGAAACAAAAATCAAAAATGCTCAGGATACGAGTAGGTTTCTTAATCTATCGTCACATTGTTAAAAATACTGAACGATTTGTCCTCTCACATACCTGTATCAGTATAAGAGAAATAAAAAATTATTGATGTAAAGAAATAAATGAATATTGTAATAGGGAGGCAGATTTTACAACATGGAACATCATAGTTTGGAAATTGCAGATACTCTAGACCAGGGGTGGGCAACCATTGGCACGCGTGCCAAGCGTGGTACGCTGATAAATGTATTTCTGGCACGACAAAAAAAATCAGGATTGTTTAAAAATATAATTTTAAATGTAAATAAATATATTTTCATTTTTGTACATCATTAATAAATGATTTAAAATCGGCAGTAGATTATCTGTAATAACTTTTTATTGTCTTTTAGTCATACAAATGTATAAAAGTTCTTTAAATACTTAAAATATATCAAATATTATGTTCTCAAGAAATTTTGGTTGGCACGTGGAAATATTTTTTTCAGAGATTCTGAAAATTTGGGCACGCACTCGCAAAAAGGTTGCCCACCCCTGTTCTAGACTGATTATGTGTTTTACAGGAAATTTAGTGATTGTGTAGGCACAAACATCACCTTACTATCAGAAATTTTAAAGTTGTACTCAGAGATATTGAGATCACTGGAAAAATAAATCCCTGAATATTTGAGTTTGAGACAAAAGAAAAATATTACAATGTAAGATAGCAATCAAGTCATACACAGAAACACACACGTATTCTTGAAAATATGCGAGTATTATATATATATATATATATATATATATATATATATATATATATATATATATATATATATATATATATATATATATATATATATATATATATATATATATATATATATATATATATATATATATATATATATATATATATATATATATATATATATATATATATATATATATATATATATATATATATATATATATATATATATATATATATATATATATATATATATATATATATATATATATATATATATATATATATATATATATATATATATATATATATATATATATATATATATATATATATATATATATATATATATATATATATATATATATATATATATATATATATATATATATATATATATATATATATATATATATATATATATATATATATATATATATATATATATATATATATATATATATATATATATATATATATATTATATATATATATATATATATATATATATATATATATATATATATATATATATATATATATATATATATATATATATATATATATATATATATATATATATATATATATATATATATATATATATATATATATATATATATATATATATATATATATATATATATATATATATATATATATATATATATATATATATATATATATATATATATATATATATATATATATATATATATATATATATTATATATATATATATATATATATATATATATATATATATATATATATATATATATATATATATATATATATATATATATAATATATATATATATATATATATATATATAATATATATATTAATATATATATATATATATATATAATAATATTAATATATATATATATATATAATATATATATATATATATATATATATATATATATATATATATATATATATATATATATATATATATATATATATATATATATATATATATATTATATATATATATATATATATATATATATATATATATATATATATATATATATATATATATATATATATATATATATATATATATATATATATATATATATATATATATATATATATATATATATGCAGTAGATATTCCATTTGTTTTGAACTAAATAATAAAGGTGGAAATTGAATTTGAATAATATTTTTTTTTTTTTTTTTTTGTTTTTGTTTGTTATTTTTTCTGTTTGAAAGATTTTCATTTTAAAAATAAAGTTGTAAGATTTTAGGTGTATTTAAGTATTTTTAGATCCTTTGTTAGTGAATACGTTCTTTGTGACTTTGTTTATATGTATATATATATATATATATATATATATATATATATATATATATATATATATATATATATATATATATATATATATATATATATATATATATATATATATATATATATATATATATATATATATATATATATATATATATATATATATATATATATATATATATATATATATATATATATATATATATATATATATATATATATATATATATATATATATATATATATATATATATATATATATATATATATATATATATATATATATATATATATATATATATATATATATATATATATATATATATTATATATATATATATATATATATATTATATATATATATATATATATATATATATATATATATATATTATATATATATATATATATATATATATATATATATATATATATATATATATATATATATATATATATATATATATTAAAATTCCTATTAGGGAGAAGTCTTTGTCAGGCACCGCCCTTCTTTCCCTTTAAACATGTCAAGGTTTTAGCATTAACGTCCCACTCTTTACCATTACTTAATTTTGAATTACTTTTCATCAAGAAGCACAATCTGCACTATGGTAAAATCCTCAACACAATTATATATTATTTCAATAGTTATCATTCCACAGCCAAATTATTAACTTGTAATGATTAGCTGTCAACCAATTATTTACATTTAGATCTGTTGTTGGTCATAGTTGTGCCGAAACGTAGTCAATAAAATAATTGTTTTGATACATTCTCGCAACACTGTTTTGTCATCTGTTTAGAGTTCATTAGAAATAGATGTTATATATATATATATATATATATATATATATATATATATATATATATATATATATATATATATATATATATATATATATATATATATATATATATATATATAAATATATATATATATTACAATTTATCATCACTCACTGGCAAAGTCCCTTTCTAGGATGGGCATTTTTAAAAGGGTTTAAAAAACCCATCCAAGCTAGAATCTAGCGCACATCTCTTAGGTGGGCACAGACGAAAGACTTCAAAAGTGGAAGATTAAATGCAGGAGGAAATATAGATGATGGTAGAGAGTTCCACAGAACAGAAGTGGCTGGAAAGAAAGAGGTGTTACAAAGAGAAAGTCTTGTGTGTCCAGTGTCCGCAGATAATTCATGGGGAAGCAGGGTACCCCTCTTGTTAAAGGAGTGACGCAATGGTGGTGGAATACGAGGAGACAATTCCCTCGAGCAACTGCCACTTAGGTGACTATTTGAAAGAGAAAGCTAGCCAACGTCCCTTTGCAGAGATAGAGGGTTTAAGAGAGTTTGAAATTAGTAGACAGTTTATTCATCTTTTAGCTTTAGACTCAATCCTATCCAAAAGAGGGGAGTAAGAGGAGTCTCCCTAAATGTGAAAACAATGCATGGATGAATAAGACTCGTATATAATTGAAGTAACTGCACGGAAGAAAAACATTTCCCAACCTAGTTACTACTCCCAGCCTCTTAGAGACTCCCTAAGCAACTATTATGATATATGGTTTGAAAGATAGTTTATTGTTTAAGTTTAGACCAAAAATGCTAATGTAATTTGCAGGTGAGACGGGAGAGCCATCGAAGAAGATAGGAAAATTGGGAGGTGTGTTTCTGAAAAGGGAGATAAGAAGATGTTGAGTTTTTAATAATTTGATTTTTTAAAGATTTCCCACCGGGAAATTCCATATATATATATATATATATATATATATATATATATATATATATATATATATATATATATATATATATATATATATATATATTATTAATTACAATGCTATAAACGCATCAGTAAATATGTATAAAGTGAAAATAGAAACTTTTTATGGGAATCCTTCTCTGGGGTCGAACCACCGCCTGTTGCGACTGAGAACGACAAAGACTCGATGCTCTACCACTGAGCTATCCACGATCCCAAAAAAGATCGTTTCAAGAACAGTTTCAAGCATACGAGCTCCCGTCAAGGATCAGGTTTTCACCCTTTAGTTCCCTCTATCGTTCCTTTTTAAGATATTATTTAATTACAATGCTATAAACGCATCAGTAAATATGTATAAAGTGAAATTAGAAACTTTTTATGGGAATCCTTCTCTGGGGTCGAACCACCGCCTGTTGCGACTGAGAACGACAAAGACTCGATGCTCTACCACTGAGCTATCCACGATCCCAAAAAAGATCGTTTCAAGAACAGTTTCAAGCATACGAGCTCCCGTCAAGGATCAGGTTTTCACCCTATAGTTCCCTCTATCGTTCCTTTTTAAGATATTATTTAATTACAATGCTATAAACGCATCAGTAAATATGTATAAAGTGAAATTAGAAACTTTTTATGGGAATCCTTCTCTGGGGTCGAACCACCGCCTGTTGCGACTGAGAACGACAAAGACTCGATGCTCTACCACTGAGCTATCCACGATCCCAAAAAAGATCGTTTCAAGAACAGTTTCAAGCATACGAGCTCCCGTCAAGGATCAGGTTTTCACCCTATAGTTCCCTCTATCGTTCCTTTTTAAGATATTATTTAATTACAATGCTATAAACGCATCAGTAAATATGTATAAAGTGAAATTAGAAACTTTTATGGGAATCCTTCTCTGGGGTCGAACCACCGCCTGTTGCGACTGAGAACGACAAAGACTCGATGCTCTACCACTGAGCTATCCACGATCCCAAAAAAAGATCGTTTCAAGAACAGTTTCAAGCATACGAGCTCCCGTCAAGGATTAGGTTTTCACCCTGTTCTTCCCTCTTTCTTAAGTTTAATATTATTACAATGATATAACTGCAATAAATAAGTTGGAAAGTATAGAACAGTTATGAGAGGGTAAAGGAAAGTTTCCTTCTCTGGGGTCGAACCACCGCCTGTTGCGACTGAGAACGACAAAGACTCGATGCTCTACCACTGAGCTATCCACGAATCCCAAAAAAGATCGTTTCAAGAACAGTTTCAAGCATACGAGCTCCCGTCAAGGATCAGGTTTTCACCCTGTTAGTTCCCTCTATCGTTCCTTTTTAAGATTTATATTTTTAATTACAATGCTATAAACGCATCAGTAAATATGTATAAAGTGAAATTAGAAACTTTTATGGGAATCCTTCTCTGGGGTCGAACCACCGCCTGTTGCGACTGAGAACGACAAAGACTCGATGCTCTACCACTGAGCTATCCACGATCCCAAAAAAGATCGTTTCAAGAACAGTTTCAAGCATACGAGCTCCCGTCAAGGATCAGGTTTTCACCCTATTGTTCCCTCTATCGTTCCTTTTTAAGATATTATTTAATTACAATGCTATAAACGCATCAGTAAATATGTATAAAGTGAAAATAGAAACTTTTTATGGGAATCCTTCTCTGGGGTCGAACCACCGCCTGTTGCGACTGAGAACGACAAAGACTCGATGCTCTACCACTGAGCTATCCACGATCCCAAAAAAAGATCGTTTCAAGAACAGTTTCAAGCATACGAGCTCCCGTCAAGGATCAGGTTTTCACCCTGTTGTTCCCTCTATCGTTCCTTTTTTAAGATATTATTTAATTACAATGCTATAAACGCATCAGTAAATATGTATAAAGTGAAAATAGAAACTTTTTATGGGAATCCTTCTCTGGGGTCGAACCACCGCCTGTTGCGACTGAGAACGACAAAGACTCGATGCTCTACCACTGAGCTATCCACGATCCCAAAAAAAGATCGTTTCAAGAACAGTTTCAAGCATACGAGCTCCCGTCAAGGATCAGGTTTTCACCCTATTGTTCCCTCTATCGTTCCTTTTTAAGATATTATTTAATTACAATGCTATAAACGCATCAGTAAATATGTATAAAGTGAAATTAGAAACTTTTATGGGAATCCTTCTCTGGGGTCGAACCACCGCCTGTTGCGACTGAGAACGACAAAGACTCGATGCTCTACCACTGAGCTATCCACGATCCCAAAAAAGATCGTTTCAAGAACAGTTTCAAGCATACGAGCTCCCGTCAAGGATCAGGTTTTCACCCTATAGTTCCCTCTATCGTTCCTTTTTAAGATATTATTTAATTACAATGCTATAAACGCATCAGTAAATATGTATAAAGTGAAATTAGAAACTTTTTATGGGAATCCTTCTCTGGGGTCGAACCACCGCCTGTTGCGACTGAGAACGACAAAGACTCGATGCTCTACCACTGAGCTATCCACGATCCCAAAAAAGATCGTTTCAAGAACAGTTTCAAGCATACGAGCTCCCGTCAAGGATCAGGTTTTCACCCTTTAGTTCCCTCTATCGTTCCTTTTTAAGATATTATTTAATTACAATGCTATAAACGCATCAGTAAATATGTATAAAGTGAAATTAGAAACTTTTATGGGAATTCCTGGGAACTAAAGGGTGAAAACCTGATCCTTGACGGGAGCTCGTATGCTTGAAACTGTTCTTGAAACGATCTTTTTTGGGATCGTGGATAGCTCAGTGGTAGAGCATCGAGTCTTTGTCGTTCTCAGTCGCAACAGGCGGTGGTTCGACCCCAGAGAAGGATTCCCATAAAAGTTTCTATTTTCACTTTATACATATTTACTGATGCGTTTATAGCATTATAATTAAATAATATCATAAAAAGGAACGATAGAGGGAACAAGAGGGTGAAAACCTGATCCTTGACGGGAGCTCGTATGCTTGAAACTGTTCTTGAAACGATCTTTTTTGGGATCGTGGATAGCTCAGTGGTAGAGCATCGAGTCTTTGTCGTTCTCAGTCGCAACAGGCGGTGGTTCGACCCCAGAGAAGGATTCCCATAAAAAGTTTCTATTTTCACTTTATACATATTTACTGATGCGTTTATAGCATTGTAATTAAATAATATCTTAAAAAGGAACGATAGAGGGAACTAATAGGGTGAAAACCTGATCCTTGACGGGAGCTCGTATGCTTGAAACTGTTCTTGAAACGATCTTTTTTGGGATCGTGGATAGCTCAGTGGTAGAGCATCGAGTCTTTGTCGTTCTCAGTCGCAACAGGCGGTGGTTCGACCCCAGAGAAGGATTCCCATAAAAGTTTCTAATTTTCACTTTATACATATTTACTGATGCGTTTATAGCATTGTAATTAAATAATATCTTAAAAAGGAACGATAGAGGGAACTAATAGGGTGAAAACCTGATCCTTGACGGGAGCTCGTATGCTTGAAACTGTTCTTGAAACGATCTTTTTTGGGATCGTGGATAGCTCAGTGGTAGAGCATCGAGTCTTTGTCGTTCTCAGTCGCAACAGGCGGTGGTTCGACCCCAGAGAAGGATTCCCATAAAAGTTTCTATTTTCACTTTATACATATTTACTGATGCGTTTATAGCATTGTAATTAAATAATATCTTAAAAAGGAACGATAGAGGGAACTAAAGGGTGAAAACCTGATCCTTGACGGGAGCTCGTATGCTTGAAACTGTTCTTGAAACGATCTTTTTTGGGATCGTGGATAGCTCAGTGGTAGAGCATCGAGTCTTTGTCGTTCTCAGTCGCAACAGGCGGTGGTTCGACCCCAGAGAAGGATTCCCATAAAAAGTTTCTAATTTCACTTTATACATATTTACTGATGCGTTTATAGCATTGTAA